>NW_026510033.1:0-13147 GCF_026875155.1 Cherax quadricarinatus | reverse complement strand
ACTTTAAGGGTGATGGGATTACATCTCTCAAGTCTCTTCTGCTTCTAAAATTTTTCTGTCTCGACTGAAAACCTACGTATAGGCGAAACGTTTCATAAAAAGATCCCTAACTGTTGATAGTGTCTTACCTAACATAAGTACAATGTACGGCTGACGAGATTAATTGCATGTTTAAATTTGTTTGTAAAAAAACTCCTGTTACGTAGAGCATTTCGGGGATCTTTGTTGCTGCCGTTATCGTATCAAACATTGCATTTCCTCTTAATATTTCTGTCTTGAATAAAATTGCTGTTTGGGTTAAAATCACTGCTGCTACTATTGTCAAATATGTAGTCGATTCATTTGTACTTTCTTATCTGTCTCATCCTTTCTTAGCCCCCTTTCCCCTTCCCTTTCCCTTCCCCTTATTTTCCTCTTACCTCAAACACATAATATCCTGGTATAGGGTTGTCATTCAAATTAGTTTTACCCTCTGTGATAGCTATGATGTCGGGGGTTTCCCTCAGCTGTTTTGTGGTGTGTGCGTGGGGTGTGTGTGTGTGTGTGTGTGTGTGTGTGTGTGGGGTGTGTGTGTGTGTGTGTGTGTGCATGTGCATGTACTCAGTTGTATGTGGTTGCAGGGGGTCGAGTTTCAGCTCCTGGCCCCTAGATTCCACTACTGCAAAATTTCTTCTTTTTCCTCCGCTACACTATTCTGTTACACCCCTGCACTATTCTCTTCTTTCCCCCTCCACATTCTACCACTCCATTATTCTGTTCCACCCCTCCACTATTCTCTTCTACCCCTCCGTTATTCTTTTCCATCCTTTACACTCCTTATTGCACCTCCCACTCTCCACTGTTTTGGTTTATCATCACCTCTCCACTGTTCAGTTGCACTTCTCCACTTCTCCCGTTGCACCTGTCGACTGTTCTGTTTCGCATTTTCCAGTGCCTTGCTATATCTCTCCACTGTACAGTTGCACCTCTAACCCCTCCACTTTTCATTTGCACCTCTAACCCCTCCACTGTACAGTTGCCCTCTAAACCCCCCCACTGTACAGTTGCACCTCTAACCCCCCACTGTACATTGACCTCTAACCCTCCACTGTACAGTTGCCCCTAACCCTCCACGACATTGCACCTCTAACCCTCACTGTACAGTTGCAACTCTAACCCCTCCATGTCAGTTGCACCTCTAACCCTACTGTACGTTCCCTCAACCCCCCCACTGTACTTTGCTTCTAACCTCCCCCTGACAGTTGAACCTCAAAACCCCTCCACTGTACAGTTCACCTCAACCCCCTCCACTGTACAGTTTGCCCCTCAAACCCTTCCACTGTACAGTTGCACCTCAAACCCCCTCCCTTACTTGCACCCTCTAACCCTCCACGAAAGTTGCACCTTAACCTCTCCCTGTACGTTGAAACCTTAACCTCCCTGTAGTTCACCTCTAACCTCTCCACTTTTTGTTGCCCCTCTAACCTCTCCCTGCTTGATTTTAAACCCTTCCCCTTTATTTTTAAAACCCCCACGTGTTTCCCCTTCCTCTATGTATTCCCTACCTCTCCACTGATTTGTTGCCCCTTTAACCCTCTCCACTTAGTGTTGCACCTTCCTCTCCCTGTAAGTTGCACCTTAACCTTTCCACTGTAGTTGCCTCTAACCTCTCCACTGAGTTTGACTTAACCTCTCCACTGAAAGTGTTGCACCTCAAACCCCCTTCCACTGTATGTTGCCCTCAACCCTCTCCCGTACAGTTGCACCTCAAACCCTCTCCACTGATTTGCCCTCTAACCTCCCACTGTAGGTTGCACCTCTAACCTCCCCACTTTTTGGGTTGCACTCTAAAACCCCTCCACTGTAGGTTGCACCTCTAACCCTCCACTGTACAGTTCATCTAACCCCCCACTGTACAGTTGCCCTCAAAAACCTCTCCAGTACTTTGCACCTCTAACCCTCCACTGGGGTTTCCCTCTAACCCTCCACTGTAGGGTTGCACTCTAACCTCTCCACTGTTTTTGCCCCTTTAACCCCTCCACTGTATTTGAAAAAACCCTCTAACCTCTCCACTGTACAGTTGCACCTCAAAACCTCTCCACTGCAGTTGCCCTTAAACCCCTCCACTGTACAGTTGACCTCTAACCTTCCACTGTAGGTTGCACTCTAACCTCTCCACTGTAGTTGCACCTCTAACCCCCCACTGTAATTGCACCTCTCCTCCCCCATGTACGTTGCACCTCAACCCCCTTCCCCACGAAAGTTGCACCTCTAACCTCTCCATGTAGTTGCACCTTAACCCCTCCACTGAAAGGGTTGCACCTCTAACCTCCCCACGAAAGTTGCACCTCTAACCCCTCCACTGTAGTTTCCCCTCTAACCTTCCACTAGTTTGCCCCTCTAACCTCCCCCACTGTGTGTTGCCCCTCTAACCTCCCCACGACAGTTGCACCTCAAACCCCTCCACGAAAGTTCACTCAAACCTCTCCAGTAAGTTGCCCCTCTAACCTCTCCACTGTAAGTTGCACCTCAACCCTCCATTTAAAGTTCCCCACCTCAAAACTCCCCACGTACATTGCACCTTAACCCCCCCCACGTAGGTTGCCCCTCTAACCTCTCCACTGTAGTTTCCCTCTAACCCTCCACTGATTGTTGCACCTCAAACCCCTTCCACTGTAGTTTTTTGCACCTCTACCTCTCCACTGTAGTTTGCACCTAAAACCCCTCCACTGTAGTGTTGCACCTTAACCTCTCCATGTAGTTTGCCCCTCTAACCCCTCCACTGTAGGTTTCCCTCTAACCCCCTCCACTGTGTTTGCACCTCTAAACCCTCCACTGTAGGGGTGCCCCCTCTAACCCTTCCACTGTAGTTTGCACCTCAACCCTCCACTGTGTTTCCCCTCTAACCCCCACGATGTTGACCTCTAACCCCTCCACTGATTTGCACCTTAACCCCTCCCTTAGGTTGCCCCTCTAACCCCTCCTGTTTTTGCACCTCTAACCCTCCACTGTAGGTTGCACCTCAACCTCCACGTGTTTGCACCTCAAACCCCTCCACTGTGGGTTTTTCACCTCAAACCTCTCCACGTAGTTTTGCACCTCTAACCCCCAGAAAGGTTGCACCTCTAACCCCTCCACTGTAGGTTGCCCCTCTAACCCTCACTGTAGTTTGCCCCTCTAACCTCTCCACTGTTGTTCACCTTAACCCCCCCCTTTTGGTTGCACCTTAACCTCTCCACGTAGGTTGCACCTCAACCCTCCATGTAGTGTTGCACCTCTAACCTCTCCACTGTGTTTTGCCCCTCTAACCCCTCCATGTTTTGTTGCCCCCTCTAACCCTCCACTGAGTGTTGCACCTTAACCCCCCCACTGTAGGTTGCACCTCTAACCTCCCCACTGTAGGTTGCACCTCAAAAACCCCTCCCTGTGGGGTTTTGCCCTCTAACCTCCACTGTGTGTTAACCTCAAACCCCCACTTATTTTTGCACCTCAACCCCTCCACGTAGTGTTTGCCCCTCTAACCCCTCCCTGTTGTTTGCACCTCTAACCCCTCCACTGTATGTTGCACCTCAAACCTCTCCACTGTAGGGCCCTCTAACCCCCCCATTAGTGTTGCACCTCTAACCTCTCCATGTATTTTGCACCCTAACCTCTCCACTGTAGTTTGAAACCTCTAACCCCTCCATGTAGTTTGCCCCTCTAACCCCCTCCATGTAGTGTTGCACCTCTAACCCCTCCACTGTGTTTCCCACCTTACCTCTTACTGTAGTGTTGGCACCTCAAAACCTCTCCATTTTGGGTGTTGCCCTCTAACCTCTCCACTGTAGTGTTGCACCTCTAACCTCTCCACTGTGTTTTTGCCCCTCAACCTTTTCCACTGTAGTTTTGCACCTCTAACCTCCCCCACTGAGTTTTTGCACCTTAACCTCCCCACTGGTGTTGCCCTCAACCCTTCCCCACGCTCGACGTTGTAAAAGTGTCTTGTAATGTTTTTGATCAGCGGGTTTTCTTTCCATTTTGATCTTGTGGTCTCCCTCACGCTAAACAAACTCTGTTTTTCTCCTCGTTTTATTTTTTTGTCATCTTGCTTTCTTATGTCTTTATTTTTCTTCTAAAAAATTCCTGCTCATCCCCCTTATCTCTTAATGTAATTTGTTTTCGAGCCTCCACCACCGTTTTAGCCGAAGGGCCCACAGGGGCTTAGCGTTTCGCAGTAAAAAAATGGGGAAAACCTTTAAAAAATTTTTAATTTCCTGTGTTAATTTAGGTTGGGCTCCCCCGGGTTCCGCGAAGTCAAAAAAATGGTTTGGTTATCGTTGTTACTAGTTGTAAATGTCTGTTTTTTGAGGGCTCTCGTGACTTAGGTTTAAATGTGCCTTTTATCTTCTTATTTCCGTTTTTTTTTCAGATTATTTTCTGTCTGATACTAACTTTCGTCCTTTATTTCCCGTTATTTTAAATTATTTTGCATTGCCTTTGGTCATATTCCAGCTGTCAAATTTTGGGCCTTTCTTAAAACTGGTAGAGGCTACATTTTCTTGTAGCGGTAAGGCTATCTTTTCTTGTACGGTAGAGGCTATCAGTTCTTGTAGCTGGAGAGGCTTCATGTTTTTGTAGCTGGTCTAGGGCTTTTTTTGTAGGGGTCCGGCTATTTTTCTTGTAAGGTAAGGTTTCATATTTTGAGTGGCCGGCATTTTGCGCTTGTAGCTGGCCCCACCTATTTCTTGTAGTGGCAGGCTATCGTTTCTTTATGGCCCAGGCTTCAGTTCTTGTATTTGGGGTTGAGGTTATTTGTTCTTGTAGGGTCCGGAATTTGTTCTTGTGCTGGTCCAGGGAAATCTTGTTCTTGGGGGTCCAGGAATCTTGTTCTTGTGCGGTTAAAAGCTATCTTTTTTCTTGTGAAAAGTCCACGCTATCTTTTGTTGTAGCTGGTTTCTGGGTTTATCTTTTTTGTAGCAAGTCCACTATCTTGTTGATCTTGGGTCCAGGCTATTAGTTCTTGTGCAAGTTCCCCTATTTTGTTTGTTGCAAGTCCACGTTTCTTGTTGATTTGGGTCCAGGCACCTTTCTTGTTGTAGGGGGTCCAGGCTACCTTTTCTTGTAATGGTCGGGTATCTTGTTCTTGTAGCTGGTAGAGATTATCTTTTTTTGGGTAGCTTGGGCTTTGGGCATGCTCCATTTAAAATTTTAGGCCATTTTTGAGGGGGGTCCAGGTTTCTTGTTTTTTGTATTGAAGAGGCTATCAGTTTTGTAAGGTCCAGGTTATTGTTCTTGGGGGACGCTATTGTTCTTGTAGCGGTTTAGAGGCCCACTTTTTCTTGTACTGGTAGGGCTATCTTGTTCTTGTAGGGGTAGAGGCTTTTGTTCTTGAGCGGTAGAGCATCTTGTTCTTGTAGCGGGAGAGGCCATCTTTTTTTGTAGCTGGTTTGAGGCCATCTTGTTTTTGTGGTGGTAGGGGCCATTTGTTCTTGTGGCTGGTAGGTCCACTTGTTTTGTACTGGTTAAGGCCATCTTGTTCTTGTAGTTGGGAAGCCATCTTGTTTTGTAGTGGTAGAGGCCACTTGTTCTTTAGCGGTTTAAGGCCATCTTGTTTTGTAGCTGGTTGAGGCCATCTTGTTTTGTGGCTGGTTTGGGGGCCATCTTTTCTTGTACTGGTAGACCCATCTTGTTCTTGAGCTGGTAGAGGCCATTTGTTCTTTAGGAGGGCCACTTGTTTTTGTAGCGGTAGAGGCCTTTGTTCTTGTAGCTGGCCCGGGCTATCTTTTTGTAGTGGTCCGGGCCATCTTGCCTTGTGCTGGCCGGGCATCTTGTTCTTGAGCGGCCCGGGGCCATCTTTTTTAGTACTGAAGAGGGCTATCTGATGAACTGGACCAGGACAGTTTAGTATTCACCTTAGCTTCACATAGTCTCTGAACACTGGTACATATGATTCAAAGGTCGGAAAGGTCCTTTGCGCAAAAGGTCCCTTTGCAGAGTATTTTTAATTGGGACACTATAAAAATAATTATTTATTGGTAAATTAAAGTTTATTGAAAAATACACGGCAATCTACAATAAGTTTCAATAAGATATATGACTACCCTTTTTTTTTTAAAAAGCTTGTTTTGGGTTAGATCGTAATGCGAACACATTTTGGAAAGTTCTGCGGTTGGTCAGGTCTCAATACCAGCACAATTACTTTCTTTATTTTTAGAACAGCCCCGTTTTGCGATTGTGCTTTTGGGAAAATTGCCTGTAGGTTTTCAATTGGGTTGAGGTCAAGAATTTCCGGTCTAATGTAGAACACTTAACCCACTTTTTCGAAGAATAGCAGCATTTTTCGGAATGTGGGGGCCCAAAGACCTGCTGGAAAGTTTTATCCATCAGGAAAGTTCCATCTATAATGGGATGTAAATGGTTGCCAGGTTTGGCTTGTATTTGTCACTGTTCATCGTCTGTCCGGGGTTTTTTTAGCTTTTAAAAATACCCCAAAACATTTTTGGTGGGTGTTTCGTGTTTCTTGAATGTGTCCATTCTGAAAAGGTTCATCTTTGCCCGTTTATATTATTAATCTTTATGATTTACTCAAAATGCCCCACATCTGATCGGTGCCCCCCCGCCCATTTGTTTTCATCAAGAGTCAATAATTGTTTTTACCGGGCTTATGGCTTTTCTGCCCTTCAAGGAGCATTCGTCGAGCAATCACTCTCTTCAGAACCCGCCCAAACAGTTGACTTTGATGGCTCAAATGTATGATATTAAAATCAGCTGTTTTGGGTTTGTACGCTTCCTTGGGTACCATCCATCAGAATTTCGCAGTAACAGAATTGAAGGGGAAAATTTTTGGCTAAATAATTCAAAAAGGGCACACTTGAAAATTTCCTTTACGAAAAAAGCTTTTGCACCCTGACGGAGTCGCGGGGTAAAACCCATAGATGGTTCCCGGGTACAAACCCTAAAAAAGAAAAGAAACCGAAAAAAAGCAATATGGAAAATCACAAATTATTCCTACCCCATACTATACCGTAGGATCCCTCAGAAAACTTTATTCTTTCGGAACCCCGACCAATCAGTTGATGTTTTTTTTAAAAAGTTCTTTATTCGTTATTTTAAAGCCCCCTGTTGTACCCCTTTTTTCTTTAGTATTTTTCAAAAGTTTCTGTAAATTTCTTTTAGTCAAGAAATAGCACTCTTCTATACTTCCTTCCTGTCTGAAGTTAGGTGACATGGGCCCCTTGTTATACTCGTCAGCTTAACTTCACGAATCTTCCTCTTTCCAAGAGCAACTCTTCTCCCTCTTTCTCTCAAGTTCTTACGAACTTTTTTTCTATTTTATTGGATGGGCATCGTCGGGTTTTTTATGTTGATTAAATGTTAAATTTTTAATTTCTTGCATTTTTTCCCGTTAATTAAATGTTGTAATCGACTAATTTGCTGTTTCTATGGTGATATCGAACCTGTTTTGTTTGTGCATCCAGGTACACAAAAACCTCCCCCAATGTAAGGTGAAACCCCCCCCTCAGTGGAGACACAAACACCTCCGACAAAGTAAGGTACCCGCAAAGTGGGGGACAAAATACCTCCCCCAAATGTAAGGTGACCCAGTATCAGTGGAGACACAAACACCTCCCAAATGTAAGGTGACCTATATCAGTGGGGCACAAACACCCCCACAATGTAAGGGGGACCCAGTATCATGAGGACACAAACAACCCCCCCACAATTTAAGGTACCTAGTATCAGTGGGGGACAAAACCCTCCCACAATGTAAGGTGACCTAGTACAGTGGGGAACAAACACTCCCACAATGTAAGGTGACCCCAGTATCAGGGAACACAAACACCGCCCACAATGTAAGGTGACCATTCAGTGGGGACACAAAAAACCTCCCCCAATGTAAGGGACCCGGTATCAGGGGGGACACAAAAAACCCCCCACAATGAAGGTGACCTAGTTCAGTGGAAGACCCAAAAACCCCCCCAATGTAAGGGGGACCTAGTATCAGTGGAGGGCACAAACACCCCCCCAATGAAAGGGGACCCAGTTCATGGGGACACAAACACCTCCCACAATTAAGGTGACCTAGTATCAGTGGAGACACAAAAACCCCCCCACAAATTTTAAGGGGACCTTATCGTGGAGACAAAAACACCTCCCACAAGTAAGGGACCAGTTCAGTGGGGGCACAAACACCCCCCAAGTAAGGGGAAAAGTATCAGTGGAACCAAACCCTCCCACAATGTAGGTGACCCATATCATGTGACACAAACACCCCCCACAATGTAAGGGGGACCTAGTATCAGTGGAGACACAAAAACCCCCCACAATGTAAGGTGACCTAGCATCAGTGGGGACACAAAAAACCTCCCCCAATGTAAGGTGACCAGTTCAGTGGAGACAAAACACCTCCCAAATGTAAGGGACCCAGTATCAGGAGGGGCACAAAAACCTCCCCCAAAAGTAAAGGGACCCAGTATCAGTGGGGACACAAACACCTCCCACAAGTAAGGGGACCCAGTATCAGTGGGGGGCACAAAACACCCCCCACAATGTAAGGTGACCCAGTATCAGTGGGGACACAAACACCTCCCACAATGAAGGGGGACCTATATCAGGGAACACAAACACCGCCCCCAAAGTAGGTGCCTAGTACAGTGGGGAACAAACACTCCCCAATGTAAGGGAACCGATCAGTGGAGACACAAAACCCCCCACAAAGTAAAGGGGACCCCGTATCAGTGAGGGCACAAAAACCCTCCCCCAAAGTAAGGGGACCTAGTATCATGGAGAACAAAAAACCTCCCCAATGTAAGGTGACCCAGTTCTGGGACACAAACACCTCCCACAATGTAAGGGGACCCAGTATCATGAGGACACCCAAAAAACCTCCAACATGTAAGGTACCCCCGTATCGTGGGGACCAAAAACCCCCCCACAAGTAAGGTACCCCGTATCAGTGAGGACACAAAACACCTCCCACAATGTAAAGGTGACCCCGTACATGGAGACACAAACACCCCCCAAATGTAAGGGACCCGTATCATGAGGGCACAAAAACCTCCCCAATGTAAGGGGACCCCGTATCAGTGAGGACACAAACACCTCCAACAATGTAAGGTGACCCAGTATCAGTGGGGACACAAACACCTCCCACAATGTAAGGTGACCCAGTATCAGTGAGGACACAAACACCTCCCACAATGTAAGGTGACCCAGTATCAGTGGAACAAAAACCTCCCCCCAAAATAAGGTGACCCAGTACAGTGAGGCACAAACACCTCCCACAATGTAAGGGGGCCCGTATATGAGGGCACAACACCTCCAATGTAAGGGGACCCAGTATCATGGGGACACAAACACCTCCCACAATGTTTGGTACCCAGTACGTGGAGACACAAAACACCGCCCACAATGTAAGTACCTAGTTCAGTGGGGGCACAAAAAAAACCTCCCACAAAGTAAGGTGACCAGTAAGTGGAGAACCCAAAAACCCCCACAATGTAAGGGGCCCCGTATAGTGAGGGCACAAACACCTCCCACGGGAAGGGGGACCCGTACAGGAGGACACAAAAAACCTCCAACAATGTAAGGTGACCCCGTATAGTGGGGACCAAAAACCCCCACAATTTTAAGGTGACCCATATCAGTAGGACCAAACACCCCCACAAGTAAGGTGACCCCGTATCAGTGAGGACACAAACACCCCCCAAATGTAAGGTGACCCACGTGGGTCACCCAAAACTAGTGACCCAGCAATTCAGTAAAAAAAAACAAAAATTTTAAATATTTAAGAATTTCACATTACATGCGAAAATCCAAACTCATGCACGACTCACGCACGCGCACACGCAAAAGTAATCCCTTCTTTATCTACACACGCACGCACGCTTCGCACACACCGAAAAAACTTTTTACGAGGCAATTACCCAAAAGAAAGTTTTATTCGAAAATCGCTCTCAGAAGACAAGACAGATGCGTGTAGTCCCAGGAGGGTGAGAGGGAGTTAGAGAGAGAGGAGAGACAGAGACAGGACAGAGACAGAGACACAGACAGACACCACACCCCACACACCACCAACACACCACACACACACAAATCCCAGCCGGTTGTGAAAACTGACCTCGCATACCTCCCAACCCCCCCGTCCCTCTCCTTACCCCCCCCTCTCCTCTCCCCGCTTTTCTCTCTCGCTCTCCTCTCCCCCCTCTCTACCTTTCCTCTCCCTCTCTATCCCTCTTTCCCCTCCCCCTCCTCCATATCTTTCTATCTTCCCCCTCTTTCTCTCCATCTCTATCCCCCTCCACACCCCTTCCTTTTATCTTCCCTTTCCTCCTACCCCTCCCCCCTGGTTCCTCTCACTTCCCTCTCTTCCCCCTCTTCCCCCTCTCATCCCCGCCCTTTCCCTATATTCTCTCTCTCTCACAATCCCTTTTTGTGGTAAAAAAAAAAAAAGGGTACCCAAAAAGGGCGGAGACCCAGGGGTCGGGGGAACCCTTTGGGGGGAAGGTTGGGGGGTTAGAGCTCCAAAAAATGGGGAAGGTGGGGGAAGGAACTAGCAGACCGGCGGGGAAAGGGGGAGAGGGTACGAAGGAGCGGAAGTGGGGACTACAAGTTTAGCAGCTAAGATAAATAAAGTGCTTAGAAAAGGAGCTAAAAAAACTGAAAAAACTAGGGGACAAATGACGTACAGAGATCTCAGGGAAATTCTTATATCACAGATGACGTGGCTGTAGGGACAGGAAAAAAATGAGTACAGGAAGACCAAAGAGAAGCCTGAAGCAATGAGGGGACTATAACAGTCAAAATACATGGCAGGGAACAGCCGAGCGGGAAGACAATCCACTGAGCATAGGGGGTGCAGAAGGGCAAGGGTTGAAGGCAGGAAAAATTTTGATGGAAGGAGCTAAAACACCCCAGAAGATGCAAAGAGGAGGGCAGTGGGGGGAAGAGAGGGAGAGGCATGTTTGTCTATGGGCTCCAAAAGTCAAAAGGGGAAAAATAGATGAAAAAAACCAGGGGGGGAAGGGGGAAAGCAATCAAAGGTATCATAAAACAAAAGGTGGGGGACATGACCCAGGGGGCAATTTTTTTGGGAACGGGGGTTTGCGAGTGGAAGGAGACGGGCCCGTCAAAGTAATCTTCAAAGGGAGAATCAGCTCGAATCAGGGGGCCCGCAGGGAAAACACACTGGGGACAAAGAGGGTCTGGGGGGAAGGGGTACCCCAGATCGCGACAGAACACAGGGGAAAAAAGATACTAAGGGAGGGGACAAAAAAAAGGGGAATGGGATGCATCGATGAAACGAGCAGAACCCAGACTGGTGGGAAATCAAATACACCCCACAGAGACAAAACCCGGGGAAGGGAACTCCAACCAAACAACCCGAAGCAACTGAAAAATCTCAACAAAACCCCTCACTGCTCCCCCTGCCCCCACCCCCTCACAAAACCCCCCCCCTACAGCAGCCCCCTTGGGCACTCTACCCCCACCCCCACCCCAAACCCCACCCACACCACAAACCCCCATAGGCCCCCCTCAGGGCTCTCGCTCCCCCAACCCAATATTTTCCCCGGGGCCAAGTGATAGACAGAACTGAAAGGGGTGGTACAAAATGCGATGGAAAAAGCAAATAAATACAAGGGTGGGATGAAAGAATCAACGAGAAGTCCCCCCGCATCATACCAGTCACAGAAACGAAATTTACTGAGACAAAAACAGACGCAGTCTTCACACCGGGATATCAGACCTGAGGAAAGATGAAGGGAAGGGGGGAGGGGTTTCATGCCATAAAAAAACTATGGAATTTTTAGGAAATGGAAGGGAGGACGAGAGGAGAAAGGGACTACATATAGGTAAATTAAATCTGGGGGGAAAAAATTTAAAAAATCATTTCAATGACGTATAACCCACCACAGAACTGCAGGAGGCCAAGGAGGGAAAATGACAGAATAACAGAGCGATGGAAAACTAGCTGAGGGGCAGGGAAAACCCGTGTGCAGAGCAAAGTTACTGGTTATGTGTGATTTTAAAACCCCTGGAAATCGATTTGGGAAAAAACCCGGGGAACCCCATGGGGGGGCCCCAAAAGGAGAGCCAAGATGATGGATTGGTTGGAAAACCTCTGACAACACACAGGGACACACCAAAAGGAGAGAGGGGGGAGGATGAACCCGCAAGACTGGACCCCTTTTTTTCACCCCGAGTCTTAAGGGGCGATTGACATCACATAGAGAGGCCCCCCGGGTAGTGACCATCTATCCGATTTTTTATTACATAGTAGAGTTACAAGTGGGGGAGGGTAACAGGGGGTCGAAAGGGGAAAAGCCAAAAATAAAAGGGAAAAAAACACCAGGTATGGGAACTTTTTGCGGGGGTTTAGTGGGGCAGAGAAATGATAGGAAAATCAGTAAAAGAAATGATGGAATACATAAAAACAAAATGCAAGGGGCAGAAGGGAAAGGGTTTTTTCCCAAGAAACAGAAACAATGGGAAGACCACAGCAAGCCTTTGGGTTTACCCGAAGGTGCAGGGGGCAAAAACTATGGTTTAGAGAATGGGAAAAGGGGGAAAAAGGCAAAAGGGCCCCGGGGAAACAAGATCAGTGAAAGCCAGAAACGAATATGCACAGATGAGGGGGGCCCAGCGCGTACGAAAAATAATAGCATCGATAGTCAAGTCTGACCCCAAAATGCTGTTAACCACATTTGGAGAAAGACAAAAGCAAAGACCAGGTGATCAGGTGAGGGTAGAAGGTGGGGAACTCACAAGAAACGATCAAGAGGTATGCGAGGAGCTCAAAAACAGATTTAAGGAAGTAATCCAGTGGAGACAGGAATGACTCTGGGAAGAAGGACAGGGGGGACACCAACGGGAAAAAAGAACATGGAGGAAAAAACTGCAACAGGTACTGACCCATGCGAAACAGGTCCTGCCCCCCCCCCCCCGGCCCAGAAAAGTTGGATGACAGCACACAATATGAGGAGGTTTAAGAACGCTAAGTGACCTTGATACCTCAAACAATGGGCCCCGGACATCTCCCGTGGATCTCAGGGAGGGGGCAGATAACTGTGGACCATTAACCACAATCTTCAACACATCCCCGGAAACTGGGGGAACTACCTGAGGTATGGAAAATCGCAAAATGTAGTTCCCATTTTTAAAAAAAAGGGGCAGAAAAGGGGGCAAAAAA
>NW_026510032.1:0-14392 GCF_026875155.1 Cherax quadricarinatus | reverse complement strand
ACCGTTGGTATCTTTATTTGAAACTTTTTCCCTCCAGTAGGCTTCTTCAGTCAAGTACGAAAAAATAAAACTTTTAAAAATGGTTAAAATACCGACAGATTGTTAGGTAAGCAATATGCAACGTTAGGTTCTTTATTTTGAAACGTTTCGCCACACATAGGTTCTTCTGGGTACAGAAAAGTTGATAGCGGAAGATCTTGAAGAGGGATGAAAACAGTCCACCCCCTTTTAAAGTTTTGAGGGGGTCAGTCCCTCAGTTGGGAGAAGAGCATTGTCACGGAGACTTAAATACTGTGGGAAAGGGGATGCAGATATAGTGTAGTAGTGGAAAATGTAACCCTGAAAGGTTCAGGGTCCCTTCAGACCCAACCTGTGGGTATTGATACCATTTTGATGTTATCTTGTCAACATGAAAACAATAGATCTTGTCAGAAAACACCTTGGACAAATTTTCAAGTGAAAATTTGTTGGATTGAGGGGGGGACCGACCTTTCAGGGGTTACATTCTCACTTTACACTACTACCTCTGACCCCCCCCCTTTTCCGACAGTATTTAACATGGTTGCCGTTTTCCTCCCAAAGTCAATGTGCCTGCCCTGATGGGTTTGGGTGCATTGGCTTAAGCCGGTAGGAGGAAGGCAAAGGGAAAGGGGGGAGTATGGGGGAATCAGTCCCCACCGGAGCGATGTGTTCAGTCCATAAATCTTTTTTGTTTCTACAAGATTGATGGACTGAACACTCGACTCCAGGCTGAGGGATGATTACTCATCTCCCCCTTTTTACCCCCCCCCTCTTTTGTATTGGACTGATACCCACTGTTGGCGAAACTTTTCCCTAATAAAGATTCCAATGCTGCATAAGTGTCTAAATCTTAAAAACTTGTCGGTTTTTCAAAACCATTCATCAGGTAGGAGATTGGACCTGCCCTCGCATGGCCCCGTGGGCCCTTCTGGTTTCCTTCTTTCTTATGTTCTTTGTTCAAAAATCTCCGCACTGTCGCTTGTCTTCAATAGTTCCTACTAGGGAACAAACTTCTCCGGCCCGGGGGGACTGACAACCTCAAGTTCTACGACTTTAAGGGGTGATGGATGTTTTAATGTCTTCTTACTGTTCCTGCCTCTTTTCTGTATTCGCTAAAGAAGCCTACTGTGTAGGCAAAAACTTTTCGGAATAAGTTGCCATTTTTTGCCTGGTGTCTTACCTCCCAAACCTGTCGGTATTGTATACCTTTTTGATGTTCTCTTGTCGACATGAACACAAGCACTTGATACAAAAAACACCTTGGACAAATTTTAAGTGAGAATTGTTGGATCTGAGAGGGACTGACCTTTAGGGGTTTACATTCTCACTATACTACTACTACTCTGCACTCCCCTTTCCGACAGTATTTAAGCCCCGCACTGTCGCTTGTTTTCAGATAGTTCCTGACTATGGAACTGAATTTCCACCCGAGGGACTGACAACCCAAGTTCTACACTTTAAGGGTGATGGACTGTTACATCGTTTCTCATGTTCCGCCTACTTTCTGTATTCGACTGAAGGCCTACTGTGTGGGCGAAACGTTTCGGAATAAAGTTGCCTAACCGTTGCCTGTTGTCTTACCTAAAACCCTGTGGGTTTGTATACCATTTTGATGTTCTCTTGTCAGCACTGCAACAATAATTTGATACAGAAAACCCCTTGGAAAAACTTTTCAAGTGAGAATTTTTGGACTGAGAGGGACCTGACCTTTCGGGGTTACATTTCACTACACTACTACTCTCTCCCTCTCCTTCGACATATTTAAGTCTCCGCACGTCCTTGATTTCAGATGTTCCTGCTTGGAACTAAACTTTCCAGGCGAGGGACTGACAACCTCAAGTTCACGCTTTAAGGGTATGGGATTACATCGTCTTCTCTACTTTTCCCTCCCTACTTTCTGTATCGACTAAGAAGCTATGTGTGGCGAAACGTTTGGGGAAAAAAGTTGTAACTGTTGCCTGGGTTTCCTACCAACCTGTCGGTATTGTATACCTTTTTGATGTTCATTTGTCAGACACTGCAACCAAGATTTGATACAAAAAAACACTTGGAAAAATTTTTCAAGTGAGAATTTTTTGGATCTGGGGGGACCTGCCCTTTAGGGGTTAATTCTCACACTACTACTACTACTATATCTGCACCTCCCTTGACGTATTTAAGTCTCCGCACTGTCGCTTGTCTTCAGATAGTTCCTGACTATAAAACAAACTTTTCCAGGCCGAGGGATGACAACCTCAGTTCTACGACTTTAAGGGTGTGGACTGTTACATCGTCTTTTACTTTTCCCTGCCTACTTTTGTATTCGATGAAGAAGCCTACTGTGAGGCGAAAGTTTCGGAATAAAGGCCTAACTGTTGCCTGTGGTTTTTTCCTCCCAAGAACCAGATGTTGAAGGTCGGTCCCCCCAAAATCCGCCGCTCTCACTAGGGGAAAGTTGTCGAAGTTGATTGCAGGTCGTCCAAGATCCCTTGTGTTTGCATGCTGACGATTGAACATTAAATGGTATAAAATACGACAGGTTGTTAGGTAAGACCCCTATGAAACAGTTAGGTATCTTTTTATGAAAGTTTCGCCTACCAGTAGCTTCTTCGTCAAGTACGAAAAGTTATAGAAGCAAAAGATACTTGAAGCGATGTAACAGCCACACCCTTAAAGTTTTGAGGGGGTCATCTCCCCTCCCCTTACGCCTTCCTCTTTGTTTTGGGACTGATGAAGCCACTGTGTGGCAAAAACGTTTCTGAAAAAGATTCCATATGCTGCAAAAAGTGTCTCAATTTTAGATCCGTTGGTGACTTGAAAAAGCCCACTGTGTGGGTGAAACGTTGTCAATAAAGTCACATTATACGGCATTTGTGTTTATATTTCCATTGTGTCGGTTTTTTATACCTTTTATTTCCATCGGTTTATAAGCTGCTTCTCCCCCTCATATCCCGTATTCTACTCAAGATTGATGGACTGAACACATCGCCACTCGTGGCGAAACGTTTCCTTTAATAAATGTCCTGAACTGTACATAAGTGTCTTTTTCCACATCTTGTCGGTATCACCATACCATTTCCTGACATCGACTCAAGGTTGAGGGACTGTTTACCTCGTTCTCCTCCTGTTCTTCAATTTTTCCCCTATGAAATGGACTGATGAAGCCACTTTTGGGGGCGAAACGTTTCCTCAATAAAGATACCCAAGTGTTGCACATGTGTCTAATTTATCAACATGTCGGTTCTCTGAACCATTCATTTTACAAACCTGTCAGACACTGCAACTTCTTGGGAATTTAATACTTAGGAATTCTTCGCTTGCCTAATTCTTGGGCACAACCTACTTCCACATTGAAAATGTGACACCACCTAGGGACTGCTGCACCTCTCCTCCATAGGGTTTTTATAAGCTGCTTCTCCGCTCATCTGCCGTATTCTACTCAAGATTGATGGACTGAACACATCGACTCAAGGATGAACATTAAAATGGTATAAAATACCGACAGATTGTTGGGAAAGACACATATGCAACAGTTAGGTATCTTATTTCGAAACGTTTCGCCTACACAGTAGGCTTCTTCAGTCGGGTACAGAAAAGTTGATAGAAGCAGAAGATACTTGAAGGGCGATGTAATCAGTCCATCACCCTTTTTAAGGGTGATGGACTGATTTCTTTCCCCAAAGGTCAGTGATGTCAGTTAAGTCGTTTGGAAAAATTTAAGACGTGGGAAAATGTAACTACCCTATGTCCAAACTGTCAAAAATATACCTGCCCCTTTTGAAGACACTTGTAGTGTTGATGCTGGCAGGTTTATTCTCAAACCCCAACCTATCTCACCACAGTTCTACGTCACTCTAAATACTACTACTACTATTACTATACTACTACTACTACTACTACTACTACTACTACTACTACTACTACTACTACTACTACTACTACTACTACTACTACTACTACTGTCTATAAATACCCCAATGACCCTCAGTTTTTTACTCCTAGACGGGTCATCGCAAGATTAAAACCCGTTGGGGCAGGACCCGGTGGTGGGCGAACATTTTTACATACATTTCTTTACGTTAGTGGGTTTTTCGTAGCGTGGAATCGCGAGAGCACTGTAAACGGCATTACGCTTGAACCGAAGGCACCTAGGACTGTAAATACCGACTCGTCTTCGTGAGGCAGTGAGAGGTCACCATTTCGTAAAGACTCGCGTGACGACTTAACCCACCATAGTGTGACGAACTCCCAGATAGTCAACGTCACACGACGACTCATCGCACCTGTTCTTTTCGTCCTTGGTGTTATTAAGAAGCTCGGAATGCTGAGAGTCATGTTCTTCTGTTGCCTGGTAGGGCCGACCCTGGCCTACGAGGACCCCTGGAGCCTAGCAGGGTCTGCCAAAACACTTCCTACCCGTCAGCAAATTACCATAACAAATACTCTTATCAGCACGAGGTCCTATACCTCCTCCACAAGAGTTGTGCCAGTTAACGATGCTCTTTCCTTACGCTCCTATAGCTGCGGCCTTAACTTGCAACCCATACATGAAGCTTTTGCACTACGCTCCATTAATGAAACCCTTTGGTTTAGGCTCCTTTAATGAAGTTTAAAAACTATATACTTTTGATCCCTGGAGTGATTTTTTACGTGACTTTTACTAGTTGGTCGTACTGTAAAGTGCAGAGTACCTAAAGATTACGACCACAACCAGGAATTGCACACTGTATCCCTATCAACATTTTTGAAACCAAGGAGCGGAAACGCGTGACAAGTTTTTCAATGAATAAAATCAAAACGAGGTGCCACAAAAGAAATCATCTGTTTAATAACCTTTCCCCACTACAAACAATGGCCGAGTATAGGTACAACTGCTGGCTTCAAGTGGGAAAAAACATCTTTTACGAAGAAATGACGGGGTTAAAGAATATCAACGGGCGAGACGGTCTTCAGCCAGGGGATAGAAATTTTCCCCCGTGGTTCGACTCCCTAGTGTGTAGACAAAAATGTTGGGATACTGTATTAGACTAAAAAAGAATTACAAAACTTTTTTTATGTTATGGACAAATGATGTTTGTTTTAGATATTTAAAAATTTTATGTTTGGGATAAGTTTTTGCAATGGAAAAAACATTTAAAAAAAATTTAAATTTTTGTTTTTTTCCTCTTCTGAAAATGGTTAAGTTGATCAAACTTATTGAGGTTTTTAAAAGTCGGGGAAATTTTTTTTTTTTAAAGATTTTTTTTTTTTTTTTTTTATTTTTTTTAAAAAAACAACTTACACTTGATACAACCCCGACAATTAGCAAATCCAAAACCGTGAAGACATGTAGTAACTACAAAAAACAAAAAACCCATTTTCTTTGATTAACAAAATTTCTACCGTAAAAAAACCCAACCCTTTAGGGAAAAAAAAAAATCCCGACTACAAATAGAACGTCGGGTCATAAAACCATGTAGGAAAAAGCCCTTTTAATCATGTAAAAATTGTATATACTACACATGCAATATACACATAAAGTAATGCACATATGTTCTTCAGCACAGACTATTATCTAGAACAAAAAAACAAAAAAACAAAAAAGTTTATCACTAAAAAAAAAAAACTAGACAAAAAAATACATAACATCCAAAACAGAAGTGGAGAAAATGTCGATACAAAAAAAAAAAAAACATTGTAACCAATGTATAAAATTTACTAAAAAAAAACCCAACCAAACCATTTCCAAAAAAAACAGTCGGAGTCATTATGAAAACTGTAGGAATGAGTCCTCCCAACATATCATATTATAATATTTTAAAACTATACATACACATATAAATATATACTTTTAAATACAACATTAAAAATATATATATATCAAAATTACGCATGCTCAACAAAAAACGGGATGTGCTTTTGTTATACAGAACAAAATGGTAAACATAGAAAAAAAGCACTAAATGATTTTTCACCAAATAAACTAAAAAAATTTTACACCCAATATAGAACTATCCTAAGACTTTGGGGTTCCCACAAAACACCACCCACAAAAAAATTAATGTTCCCTATTAACACTCAAATAAAATTTAACCTTTCAGTCAAAAAAAAGGGTATTTTTAAACCCCCCATCAAATACTTTTATTTTTGGTACTAGGTCATTTGTACCCATTCAATAAAAAAAAGAGACATACAAGGAAATTTCTAAATCAGATTCGAATGTATAAAAAACATACCTCACAATATACATATAAATATAAACCCCCCTATAAAAAATGGTTTTTTAAAACAATAAGAAAAAAACAAAAAAAAACACATATATTTTGATCTGTGTTTTTTCAAAATTCATAAAGGTCCACATACCCCGGGGCCCCCCCAACGGCTCCCCAAAAAAAAAAAAAAAAAAAAAAAAAAAAAAAAAAAAAAAAAAAAAAAATTTTACCCATCTACCACCTTGCAAACCTAAACCCTTTCCCTCATCGGGTTTCCCAATCACTCCAAGGACACACCACTGAAGGGGCCCAAACCCCCTTTGCCCCCCCCCCCCCCGGTCCCAAAAACGGGTGACTTCAACAGTAAGTCACGTTTCCCTCAAAAAACTACTTACCCCCCTTCCCCAATAATTGTTTGTTCCTACATGCTGCCCTAAAAAAACACGCCGCCAACGTTTATCCAAATGTTTCCCCCCCCACCCCCCTTTTCCCCCAAGAACAGCAAGTAATCAACTTTTAGTATCTGTACCCTCCCCACCTCTTTGGGTCCCCCTCCCATATCTAACATTAAACCCCGAGGTTGTTCTCCCCCCCCCCCCCAATAAAAAAAAAACCCTCTTCAACCACAATTTTACCACCTCCAAAGCAGAAAAAAAATATACTACATGAAAGCCTTTTAACTTCCCCACAAAAAAGCATAATGCCTCTCTCACAAAACCCATTGTCTTAGCACCTCTTTCGATGCTAAGTCCCCAAGAAATCTATAAACAATTCCCCTCTTCTTGGCCGGTATTCTTAATTTATAAATTCCACCCATATCACTCCCCAAATTTAAAGTGGGTACACTGCCACCCCCTGCTTGTTCCTTCGCCCCCAAAAACCCACCCCCCTTTTTCCCTGATTTTTTAAAATTTGGTCCCTTTAACATAACCGCAACTATCTTCACATCCACAAAGCCCCTGCCACCCCACCATTTCCCGGATATCCCCCATCCCCCCCCCACCCGAAGCCCCCTTTCCCCCCGTGCCCGAATATCCTTGCTTACATTTTCCCTTCACCCTAGACCCAAAGCTCAATCCCAACCCTCCTGTCTTCCCGCATCATTAAATCTTTCCCCAAACCACGCCCCCCCCAAAACCCCCCACACATCCCTTAAGGTTTCTTTTTTAATTATAATATCCAAATTTTAAAGGGGTAAATTTCCCACCCCCCAAACTTACTATAAATCAGCGTTTTTACCCCCAAAACCCTTTGATGCAAGGTTACACCCCCGGCCCTTAACTCCTGACCCTATCAAAGCTCTTCCATTACCATTTCTAAATTTAAAACCCTCCTACTCCCCGTACATCTGCAAATACAAAATCCCCAAATTTTGCTATTACATTTATCACCCAAAAACCCCCCCCAAGGTCCCTCCTACCCAATTCCCTCCCTCAACAACCGTGTTTTTCTGCTTATTAACTCTCATCCCAGTGCTTTCCCCAAAAATCTCAATTCCTTCCACTTTACTTAAATCTTCTATCTCATTAATTTAAAACATTTTGATATTCATAACCAAAAAAATTTCCCAAAAAATCCACCTTTTCCCCCCCACCTTCCCATCCCCCATCAACCAGAAATAGAAAGGATTCTGCATACATGAAAAGAGTTTTGGGGAGTGGCACCCCTCCCTTAAACCCCCCCCCAGTTATAAAAACCCCAAAAACTACCATTTACCTGTACTCTATGTGCATTCTCATACAATGTCCTCACCCACCCAAACCACCTCCCCCCAAAAACCCATTCCCCCTACTCTCAAACAAAAACCCCTATAAAATTCATAAGTTTTTTCTCCCAATCAGCCCTGAATCCCCCCTTACTTCCCTCAAGGAAATCCCGATACGTCCAGACCTACCCGCATATCCTCCCCGGGATACAAATTGCCCCCAGTATCACGACCCATGACCTTCTTCAGTCTATTCCCCCAAAATTTTCGCAAAAACCTGTAATCTACACATAAAGATATTGCTGGGGAAAGCACTCAACTTTACCCCCCCTCTTCTTTGGCCCACCAAAACTTTACACCCGTACTTTGCGATGTCCCCAAATTCCCACTATTTAAACTATGACCCAATAGCCTAAAAAAGCCTGCCAAATAAAACCCCCAATGTGCTCTATAAAAATCTTTTTGGTATACCTTTAATCCCTGGTTTTTTCCCGGTATCACCCGAAAACGCCTTTCCCCTCAACCTCACTTATACCACCCCCAACCCCCCTCATCGTCCTTAAAATGTATGGAACCCCCCCCTTTAAAAAATACCCTCCCAGGAACCCCCCTCCTCCAACTCCATTTCTTCCTAAACCAACTATCGATAGAGACTATACTTCAGTATTGGATAGGACTCGACCCACGGGTACCCTCCCCCCCAGGGCTTGTCTCCAATTGTAGAAATGGGGGTTTTCCTCTGTCGGCCCTAAATTTACGTAAAACAAAACCCGAGGTTTCACCCCCCAATACATCCCCTAACCCCCCCTAACCCTAATTGCATAAACCTATCATTGTGTATTTCAGGATCCCACTCCTCAGACTTCCTGTCACCCCCATACCCCCCTCCCCCAACATAACAATCTTGAACTGTCCCTCCAAAAATTTTGCAACCCAAAAAGCCACCTGCCCTTTTCCCCTCCCCCAACCTTAAAAAAATTTTGTTTTTCCCGGTTTTGCCTGCATTTCCCCCAAACTAACAGATCTTCTCCTGCCCTGCCTCCCCAAAAAAGGGAACCAAATCACTGAAAAAAGGCCCCCCCACCTCCTCCTTAAGAAGCCTTCATTTAATTTCCCGTCCCAGAATAAATACGCACCACTCCTCCCACTCAAATCTGCATTACCGCCCTGTGATCCCAAAAACCCCCCTCGAAGGGTTTTCACCCTCACAACATTTATACCCGTTTAATATAAATTCTGTCCAATCGCGTTTATATCCCTACGGAGAAGTTTGGCTCCCTAGGTATCCCCCCCTCCCCACCCCAAACAAAAACCCCAATTTTTGCAAAACATCCCCCCCCACACTCAGCACCAAACCCCCCCTCTCGGTTCGACATCACCACTCCTAAATCACACAATTCCAATCACCACCTTTCTGTTATAGCAGGCAAAACCCCTCAAGTGTCAGCAATCCTCTCTGACAAAAACTACTTTTACCCTGGTATTGCTTTTGCTGGCATGTAAACTCCACAAAAACTAGCTCGACTCTCACCCCGGGGCACCACCACCCTCCGACCCCCCCACCCCCCCCCTTTTCCCCCCGATGACACGCAAGGGGCTGGTTCCCTTTATCGCCACTGCCCCCACCTTTCAATTTTCAACCACTGGTAACATACATCCCATTCCTTTTAACCGCCAACAACAACCCGCCCTAGATTTTGCTCTTGCAAAAAGCAAATTCTACATCAAACCCCCGGTAAAAAAAACCCCCAACCAAACTTTCTTTAACTCGTCTTAAGTCCCTTGACATTAAGGGAACTTCGAAAATTATGAAGTGGCGGCTTTTCCCCCCCTGCCGCTGGGATTACTCGCTGCACTTTTCATTGCGTATTCCCCTTTCCACTGGTTATCCTGTGCAGTCACCCCCCCCTTCCCCCTTTCCCCCTGTGCAATCAGGCGCACCTCTAGCACTATGTGGCATCGGGTCCACAACCCCTTTCCCTGATTTTCCCCGGGGCCCCTGCCCCCGGGGGGAAAAACCTGTTTATTCTGATTTTCCGCAGTTCTTTTTCTGAACTTTCCCCTTACACACATCTACCCTCGACGAAACCCCCTGGTGTACCTCCACGGCCACCACACCTCCAGCCCTTTTTTACTCAAGTCTTTCTCCCCAATTTGTTGTCCCTCCAGCCTCCCAAATTCACTAACGAGGACACCTTCTACACCGGGGTCATCCCCCCCAAAAATCCTTGAGAAAATTCCAGTAAACCCCCTGAGTCGAAACTTCCTGGATAAAACTCCCCAGCTAACACCTTCGACTCCCCCGATCCCGGGATAGTGACACACGTCTCCTCCTCCGCCACCCCCCGGTGACCTCCTTGCTCCAGGATCAGGCCTCCGGCCTCCAGAGGGACAGAGCCGGCACCCAAAACACAGGGGAAAAGTTTGAATCACAATCGGCGTTTTTCCCGAATTCGAGGAGCCTGCCCCCTAGGACATGGGGGCCATGTCTCATAAGAGCTGCACAGACGACTGTTTTTTTTCTGACCCGATAGTACACATAAACCTGTGTTCTACAAAAGGTCATCGTTTTCATGGATGGTATAGGGCCCTTTTTAAAAAATTTTTTAAAGGGGGAAAAAACCTTCCGGTTCCCTTTATACGGACCACCCTCCTACCCCCCTGGTTGCAGTTTTACTGTCCCCTAACTGCAAAAATCCCGTTGTCCATACGCCGTAGCCCCGAAGGGTACATTCCGTACCTTTACCCTTGTGTACTTGGAAACACATTAACACAAAAATCCATCGCTGAATTCACACTTGGTTGTTCCCGGGGACTGCTCGACAATTTTTTTTTGTAGAAGGGCTTCAGAAATTTCCAAGATTCTTGACAAACCCCTTAAGGACGCCATATAATTCTGTTGGGGATACCCTATGTGTCCCTGATTTAGTTAGGGAGAAATACGTTCATCGTTCTCCCCCTTAAAAGTACCCCGAACCAGCTTATGCGATAGATTTACCTCCGTACTGTAGTTCGCCATTTTGATTCCCCAAAAAAAGCCGCACGTCCACACTACTCAAAAGGTTGTTGATTTTACTGTGGTAGCTCGCCTGAAAGACAGCGAGGGGGTGGGCACAAACCGCACTCCACCGTAGTCAGGCGGAATGATTGATTATTCAAAATATTGTGAAGTGTTCAACTTTTTGCAATGGTTTTAGTTGTCAAATTATTTTGGGGTTTTAAGTCGGGGAATTTTTTTTTCAAGATTTAAAAGAAAGTCGGGGATGTATATTTTGTTGAGCCCAGTCATTAAGGGGGGGTTCGAACCCCACGGTCAGGGGTTTTGCCCTCTCCTATCTTCGTGTTCCCGTAAACACGTATATTCCGTGTTCCGTAAACCGTAATTTTCCGTGTTCCTGTACAACACGTATATTCCGTGTTCCTGTACAACACGTATATTCCGTGTTCCTGTACAACACGTATATTCCGTGTTCCTGTACAACACGTATATTCCGTGTTCCTGTACAACACGTATATTCCCTGTTCCCGTAAACACGTATTTCCTTTTTTCCTGTACAACACGTTTATTTCCGTGTTTCCTTTCAAACCATGTTTTTTTGGTTCCTGACAACACGTATTTTCCCTGTTCCCCTTTCAAAAACCGTTTTTTCCCTGTTCCTGTAAAACGTATTTCCGTTTCCGTCAACATGGGTTTTTCTGTGTTTCCGTCAAACGTTTTATCCGTGTTTTTGTTTAAAACCGATTTCCGTGTTCCGGGACAACCCCATCTTCCGTGTTTTGTACAACCGGTTGTTTATTTAACACGTACAACAAGTATACATAAATACAAACGTTCCCTCACTCTCCCTCTTCTGCTGAAAACACAACTTTTTACGTGAAAATTCCAAGATGATGTGAAAACAAAAAACCCCTAAATGGGGGAAATGATACCCAGTAAAGGGGCAGGGTATATACCGTATATACCCGCAGGGTGGTATTACCGAACTTGTATTAAAATTGTGTTAGGGATTTAAGCCTTTTAATGTAAAGCAAACTGACTTTTAAATTCAAAAAAAAACTTAATTAAAACCCCTTTCCAAATAAAATTTTTTTGTTTACAGATAACCCCAGCGAAATGAAGCAATATTCCATGCGCTTTCGTGATTTCTTACATTATCAAGGGACAACGAAAGTAATAATAATAATAACATTCAAATTGCACGTGTAGAATGTATATAAAAAGTGTATATACTATTATATTAATGTATATATACTTTTTACGTATTAAAGTGCATGTATATATTTGAAGATAGTGTACAAGCGAGGTGCTGCCTTAATGACCCGCGTGTCGTCGACAGGGGTCAAACCAGGTGAAGCATTGTTTAAGGTGAAGGCAACAGAGGTGTCAGTCTGTCTGTGAACGCTGTGGAGAGAGGGAGGTTAGTCCCTAGTCTGTTACTGGTGACTTTCTTCTCTCTATATATAAATCTCTAACGTGAGGTGTTGCCTCGGCTGGTCGTATTAGCAGGTACAGCAGGGAGTGTGTTAGGGGTGTTTGTAAGATCATGGGAGTCACCTGTTAAGTCGGTATTTCTTCCTCGCATCAATGGGTATAATCATGACTATAATTCTTTTAAGGGGTTGAGGGGTAAGCCAGTAGAAGGACTGTTAGATGACCAAAAGCTCCAGCTGTAGGTCATCCTATGACCCACGTCAAGAAACGCTTGTCCAGTTCCGGATAAATCTAACCTTTCTCAAACTGTGTATAGTTTACGTCAAGGATAGTAAATTTCTTCTTTTCTAAGTTTTTCCGGGCGTTGACCCCCGGAACTCACTCCAGTCATTTATACCAGTGAGGAGCTCTGGCTCAAAGGAATGTTTATTTTGTGCTCCCCTTCCATGGAACTAACCTAAATAATTTAAGGGTACGGCGCCCCTTATATTTTGTTCATATAAATCCCACAAGAAATCTTTTTCTTTACTCAGTCAATTAAAATTTCCTCCAGCATTAAGGAGGAACACTGCAGCAGGCCTACTGCCCATACTAGGAAGGTCTTTCTTCAATCCAAACTTTTCTGACTAAAATAACTACCAATCTTTGAAGGAAATAAATCTTGCATCGGTGGCTACATACCTTCCTGGTTTAGCCCTCTGTGACTTGTACACACACGTATGTTTACAAAAAGTACCTAGCTATGCACACGTAATAGCCTCTTCCTTATGTTAATAGTACTTAAAAGATTTAACATTAAAGGGTGGGACGTGAGTGGCCATAGAAATGTAAAGCAAATTAAGTGGTAATTAAAGTGCAATAAGCGATTTAGCTTTTTAACGCAAACATTTCGAAACTGGATTCGGTGTGAGGAAGCTAACTGCAGCGTTTTTTCAACTAGGGTCTAATTGTGTGGACCCTACAGGCTTAGCGCTTTCTCCTGATATGACTTTATTCATGAAATGATACCTGTCAGTGTGAAATGTAAGAAATATTCCGAGTATTCTCGGACCTCACTATGGCCTAAAGTACGAACTAAGTTTTAGTTAAATTGTTATAGGATATTTGCAAAACGTTCCAAAGTTTTTACCCAAATTAATGTGTGGTCTTCTCCCTGAGAACCTTTCGAGGGACGTACCTTGATGCTGGTGAGGGGCTCTTGATCTAGAGAATTGAATCTGCTCCGGTTCCCTGAACTGATCCTGAATACCTTCCATCCCCCTCCCCCCACATGTGCTGTATAATCCTACGGTTTTAGCTCTCCCCCCTGATTATAATTAATAATTCTCCTGGAGAAGACCTATGGGATGAGGCTGAGAAATGTTTATTAGCAAGAGTTAATGATATAACTAAATACTGAATAAATTTTTAATCTTTCAGATCTTCAATTCCATCTCTGAACATGGCACTCTTGGCTCTCCTGTTGGTCTTCCATTTGGCATCTGCTGGTTACTATGAAACTACCCCTCTAGTGTGCCCTGTCTCTCCTTTAGTGACTTACGTTACGGAAACTCTCAGCGCTCTTAAGATAGCTACTACCACTCAGAATATACCTGCTCCTAATATCAAGGTGGAGACTGTCACGACGACCCAGTATTTCCCAGCCACTCGTAACGAGTTCATCACCGTGGAAGGCCCTGCGGAGTCAGTCTACGTGACCAGTGTCGAGTTCGTCTACACTACGACGACTAACATAGTGTACGTCATGGACAGATTCGATGGCATCTTCACCAATACAGAGTTCGATGCTTATACGGAGTACGTAGAAAGCACGTCAACTGTCACGGACGTGTCGGTGGTCGAGAAAACTAAAACGGAGAGCGTCCTTCTATACCACACCTCCGTGACGGAAACTACCACCTGGTCCCCTACGGTGACCACCTGGACTCTGTATTCTACGAAGACCCACAACAAGACCACCTACAACACTGTCACGGTCTACGAGACTTCGACCATTACAGAAAGTACCTACGTCTCCCACTACAACACCTTCACTACCACTGAAACTCTGGTTTTCACACCCAC
>NW_026510031.1:0-11954 GCF_026875155.1 Cherax quadricarinatus | reverse complement strand
TTTGAATGTGGGAAGGGCTCATGTTGTGCCCTACCAGGTCTAGCTGAATGTATTGGGATTTAGACAAATACATGTGTATGACTACTTTATGGCACACACACATATAGGAATATAACCCACAAAGATCATTCTAAATGTACCCAAAACTAAGAAAAACTTAATTTAAAAGCTAAAGGGGAAGTTTGTGTTTGATGCAGTTACTGTGTATTCCTTACAGAGAAAATGGGCATAGTTAATACATTGCCATGGACTACTTTAACTCCACCATGCAGTTTTCTTATTTTCTTTTAAAAACACTCAGACTTTCATGCTTATTCCTCTAAGCACCTCCAGTATTACTAGTATTCCATTTTTGTGGCATGGTTAATATCCAGAGACAAGATAGATTGTGTTGTGTGGGGGCCAGTCAACTCACCCGGTCTAGTCACTCCACCACAACTTGATGCATGTCCTGACACTGTGCTGGGAGGCTATGCTCTTCACTTGTTTTTGACTACATTAAATCTGTGGTTCTCGACCAATCTATACCAAATAAATGCAAGCTCTGTATACACAGAATGATCATACACAAATTATGAATGCATTTGGTTAAAAACTAATTGAGGAAAATGAATAATTATTCAACCTTACCAAACATGTAAATATAGTATACAGCTCTTGTTCACTCTCTACCTGACAAATGTAAGCTTGCTATACATGCATAAAATGAATATACACACAGTATGAATGCATGTGGTAAAAAACTAACCAAGAAAAAATTATTTGTATACTTCAACAATAGAAACTGAGCTGAAAACAATGAAAAAGGTAGAGCCACAATGATAGGTGGGGGAAACCTTTGAAGTGAAAGAAGAAAATAGATACAAAAATGAATCACTGATAGATGAAAATGAAGTGAAGGTGCAAAAAGTGATGGTACTGTAATACATCAGGCATATGTGTAATCAAATATACTAATGCACTTTAAGCTTAATGACATAGAAGTTAAGTTCTGGATGTTATTAGATTTTGTCATTTAATATTTTTACTAAGCTTCTGCGTCCCTTTTAACAAATCTTTGCAGTGATAAACCCATTATATCTGATAATTACATTTTAAAAATTACTAACTGATCCATACAATTCAATAACAGTAAAAATTTAATTGCTTCTGAATTTAGCAAATTTTTGGGGTACAAAATGGTTTAAGCCCCAGATTATACAAAAAGGTTCCTGCACTCTATGATGCTCCTCTTTCATTTTTACAATCCCAGGTCTACAATTTCTTACAGTATATATGTATTTACCAGTCACATTCCTGATTTCTCTTGTCATTATCCCAAAAATTTTTGCTAAAAAAATATTAAATTGATTTTTAAATTACAAGTGAATTTCTCAGAAAAATTTTTATTTTTTTTTAAAAAGATGCTAAGAGAACACTGTAAACATTTTTGTCTTTTTTTTTTTGATATTAGTTACAGAAAAAAATTTACCCACTCAAAAAGGGGAAAAGGGTACTAATCTGTAATTTACTTTTTTCCAACATTCTTCAAAACAACCAAGTACTGTATCTATGTTACATTATTTTAAAAATTTTGTATTTAATCATTTTGTTTCTTTAAAACAGTATAGCACAGGCTGCCTCATCTGCTACCAAAACGCTTCGTTACAATGATCTGAGAAAAAAAGTATCATTCATCAAAAAGAATGAGCAAGATGTATCAAAATTAGTTTCTTTGGTGTTTCAATTTGCCCCATCAGATCATCACCAAGAGGGTAAAAACAATTCTCTCACAGCCGTATGTTTGTTCCACATACTTAAGGACTGTTTCCATTATCGGGGTGCGAATTATTGGGGGTTACCTTTCTGGAGCATGCTGAGATTGTTGTCCCATCATGTTGGTTCTGAATATAGGATTGTTGTTGCTGATATGTGGGGTGCTAAAATATGTCTTGGAGAAGGTTCCCCCCCTTCCTACGCACCCCAGGGAAGGCAGGAGACTTACGTGGGAAAAATTTGCATGGTCCCGCACCCCACTGATGATGCAAAGACCCGGACTAGAGCACGACCTTTTTTTCTGTTTTGACTCCTACTTCATTTGAGCTGTTGGGGTTTAGGGGGGCAAAAATGATATGGGGGGGGGGTTCGGCTAATCCAACTTTATGTCTAGTAGGGTTGTGGACCCCCCACGAGTGTGGTTCCACCTCGACCAGTAATCGCATTGCATTTTAAAGGCTAAGTTCTGTGTATCAGATGGGATGAGTCTGGGGTGGGGGAAGAGTATTTGATGTGGACAAAGTAGATTCACCTAAATGCTTGCGATACCAGTTTTTTCCACAGGGGGGCTGAGAGCTTGACTGCAACAAGAGAGCATCGTAACTGGGTTTAAGGAGAGTTGCCCACCCCTGTTCGGGCCAAATATACGAAAAAGAGGAAGTAAAGAGGTCGGATAGATGTAAGAAGCTTTTTGGGGTGATAGGTAAAAAAGTCCCAATGTGAACATAACTAAAACTTTGGTGGCAGTAGTGATCCAGCTGCAAGTGAGGTAGCAGCAGCCAAAAAAATGGGGGCTACTAGACGGGCCACTGCCAAGACCAGCACCTCACGTTTGCCTCAGGGAAAAATGGTAGGCAACACCAAAATGTAAGTTAAATCTACAGCAAATCCTAAAGCCACACTCATGTTCACCTCAAAACATTAAGATGCCCCCCCTAAAAAAAAAAAACTAATGCACAAAATGTATTTAAAATAAACGAGCCTACACTTAAGACTCCCCGCAGACTCATACTAATTGAGGGTTGTCATCCCCCAGCACAGCTAGGCTGACCCCCACAGCAACGCAATGTTTCCTTTTTCCTTATAGAAATGATGTTGTACATCAAAGAAACTAGGTATGGGGTAAACCGCCCCTTGCATCTTTTTTTGGTGCTATTTTTCATTGGGTTTTGAAACCCCATGTATCCACCTGCAAGAAAAAAAATAAGAAGGTTTTTTTAGCTTTTAAAAGGGCAAAATACATTATAAAATTTAAAAATATCCCCCATTTTCTTAAAAACAATAAAAAAACTTGCAATAAAATAACAATAATAATAATAATAATATATTAAAGAAGGAAATTGTACAAAAATTACGAGGGAGTGGTTGACACCGTCAGTGTGACTTTGTTTTTGTGGAGTGAACATTAGTCTCCCTGCTCTTCCAAAATTTCACAATAATTCTTTGTTTTTTGGTGTTGTAAAATTGAGTGCTGTATAGTCCTTGTGGCTTAGCGCTTCTTTTTTATAATAATATTGTAAATTGAGTGTGACAGGAGTGGTAGGGGTGTTGAGGCAATGGTATTTTTTAAATAATGTTAAAAATAAAACATTTTATTAATAATTTTACTATTAATTTATAACATTATGTTAAAAAATACGGCCGACTTGTTAAAAAAAAAAAAAAATGTTAAAAATAATCATTTTATTAAAAATAACATGTATATTATTATTTTAACAATTGTTTTTAAAATACCATGCCTCACCGCGAATTTTTGGGAAAATTTTTTTGAAAGAGCGGGGAGGACTAATGTTCACCCCAGCATAAACAAAGTCCACTGACGTGTGTAAACCCACTCCCCGTATTTTTGTACAATTTCCCTTCTTAAAATTAATCGATTTTTTATTATTTTATTATTGAAAAGAATTAAGAGTAAAACGGAAAAGGATCCCAGATGAACAAGGAGGCTTTGGGAAAATGTAGGGGGTGTGGCCCAGGTTTTACGTGAAACTTTAAAAGTGAACAGATTTAAAAAGGCTAAAGAGGTCTTTGTGGCATTTAGGGATTTGGAAAAGGCGTATGACAGGGTGGATAGGGGGGAAATGGGGCAATGTTGCAGGTGTATGGTGTAGGAGGTAGGTTACTGAAAGCAGTGAAGAGTTTTTTTCGAGGTTGTGAGGTCAATTAGGTTGTGGGAAAGAGGGAAATTATTTCCCAGTAAAAGTAGGCCTTAGAAGGATGGTATGTCACTGGGTTAATATATTTATGGGGGGGTTGAAAGAGAAGAAAATGCGGGGGTCTTGGGCAAGAGGCGGGGAGTTAAAAAAAAAGAATACACATAAAGTGGGAGTTGTCCCAGTTTGTCTTTGCTGATGACACTGTGCTCGGGGGGGAGATTCTAAAGAGAAGTTTCAGGATTGGGGGGATGAATTTGTAGGGTTTGCAAAAGAAGAAAATTAAAAGTGAAAACAGGAAAAGTAAGGTTATGAGGATAACAAAAAAAAATTAGGTGATGAAAGATTGGTATCAGATTGGAGGGGAAAAGTAGGGGGGGGGTGAATGTATTTAGTTTTGGGGGGACGTGTCAGCGGGTGGGTTATGAAAGATGAGGTAATCTTTGAATTGATGAGGGGAAAAGGGGAGTGGTGCACTTTGGAGTTGGGAAAAAAGAACTTTGTCCTTGGAGGCAAAGAGGGGAATGTTGAGAGATAGTATTCCAAAGCTTTTATGGGTGTGAAGCAGGGTGATGAATGTTGCAGCGAGGGGAAGGCTGGAGACAGTGGAATTATGTCTGAGGGAATGTGTGGTGTGAATTTTATAATGAGGAATTTTTGTTTGGAAGTTAGGAGGGGGGGTTTCCCCCTTATCTGGGGGGAATGGATTAGTTTTTTGTTTGGCTATTTTATTGAAAATTGGGGGGTGTGTGGGGGAAAGAGCCAACGTAAACCCAAAAAGAAAGAAACGACCTTAAAGGGGCATTTCCCGATAGGCCCCCCCTTAGAGTAATTATTTAGATTTTAGTTGTTTTCTCATTTTTTTTTGGGCCCTTTTAAGAAGGGATACATTCAAAAAAATTTAAATTTTTTTTGGTGCAGATGAAAAGTACTTGTTTTTGGGGAAATAAGAATGGTTTTATTCTTGGAAAACGGTTTAAAAAAATGCCACTGGAATACCTGTCGAATGGCCACCATAACGTCTAAAGGGGTTAAATAATTTTCAATTTAAAAAAGAGCTGCTAAAATAAATCACTATTTTTTGTTGAAATAAAAAATTCCAAAGGAAGAAAGATTTTTAAGAATGTGTACAATTTAAAATAATAGGAATTAAAAATTATTTTAAATAATAAAATTTTTATGAAACCTGGGGTTTATGAGGGTTTTTGGGGGGCAACCCCCGGGGGCCCGGTCGTGAAGGCCCCTGGTGGAAAAAGCCCCTGATAACCCAGGTGTTGTGTGGCGCTGCAAACAAATGGAGAATTTAAACATTAAAACTTTTAGGTTTAAAAGCTTGAGTACAACAAGACAAAAAAGGGAAACATTGTTTTAATTTTTCCCCGGATGTTTGTTTGGGGGCCATTGTTATTCGTCAGACATTGTTAGCCCATTTACAGTGTTTTTTTACTGAGTTTTTGTTGGGCCTTAAGTCCTTTGGGGGTATTTATTCCCTGGACCGGGGGCAGAAATGTGATAATGATCACTTTTAAAATGTGGTAAGACCGATATAAATTCTCAGAGCGGTTACAAAGTAGGGCAATTAGGGTGGCGGGGAAATTTGATGGGTTGAGAAATTTTGAGAAATATTTAATCCTAGAATTTGCTATATTTTTTATAGCCGATTTGTGTGAAAAAAATTTAAGTCCCGGGATTTTGCCCAATTGTTTTAACTGGACAAGCCTAGGGGGGTAACCTTTGAACTGGGTTTTCCCTGGGTAAAAAGGGGAAGTACAAGTTCCAAAATGGGGTTTTTTAGGAACCCTTTCAAACAAGAATCTCCCCGTTTTTGTTATTTAAACGGTTTGGGTTGTAAGCTAAGTCATTTAATGTAGGACAATTACTCCCCCATTTCTGTTTTTTATTAAGGGTTTTATTGTAACCACTATTTGGTGCGTTATTCCCCATTTCCCAAAAGAAGAATTTTATAATGCCCCCAAAAGGGAGCTGGGATCCTAAAAAAATTTTTCCATTAAAAGGAAAAGGACGTGTTTGAATGAATTTAAAGTGAAGGCCGTTTTTTATAAAAAATAAATCCAAAAAAAGGGGAATGGGTCATTTGTTTTAAAATTTAGGTTAACAATTCCCTTTATTTTAAAGGGAGTGCCAAAAGGATTTTTCCCAAAATAAAATTTTGGCACCCTTCTTATAATTGTACATACATCCACATGACCCACCCAAAAAATTTTTTTTCAATTTAAAAGGGGGGAACCCCCTTTTTTTTTTTTTTTTAAATTTATACTGGCATGTTTGGTAGTGGAAAATAATGGCCCTTTTTGTTCCATTGCCCTTGATGCATTCATATGGATTAAGGTTATATTCCAGCTCTAGACCGTATTATCACCAATTTTTTCGTTTTTCCCCACAAAGTTAGGTTTATTAATTTTTTCACATTTGAGGAAATAAACTGTTGAAATTTTTTTTGTTTGGGTTCGGGTTTGGGGGCCATACCTTGGGTATAGTGAATTTTTTTTTGGTAGGATGGCAAAATGGGGTTTTTATGGGGGTGGTGACTCCATTCCCCCTTTTGCCCCCCTGTGATTTCTTTTTTTTAATTTAAAGAAAGGATAAAAAATTTGGGCAGCCGTCCCCCCAATGCCCCGATTTTCAAATTGAATTCCCAAAAATTTTTAAAAATTATTTCTCCCAGTCATAAAAAAAATTTAAATGGCCCAAAAAAGCCCCTTTTAAATATATTAAATAAATTTTAAAAAAATCTCAAAGACTTTTTTAAAAAAATTTTTTTAAAAAAACCCTTTTTTCAGGTTAAACCCAAATTAATTTCCCTTTAAAATTTAAAATTTATCCCTTTTCCCAATAAATTTAAATTTTAAAATTTTAAAAAAAAAATTTTTTCAGTTTTTTTCCCAAACCCCCTAAAAAAAAAATTTTCGGGGGTTTTTTTTTTCTGCCCGAAAAGGGAAAATTTTTGGAAAATCAGCAAAAAAAATTGAGGGAGTAAAGCCAAAAATTTCCCCGATTTTTTTTGGTTTTTGGAAAAAAATGGGGAATTTTTTTTCTAAATATTTTTTTAATCTTTAAAAGGGGTAGGTTATGAAAAATTAATTACCCTTTTTTTAAATTTTTAGGGGAAATTCGTTCCCCTTTGGGGGCCTCAGAGGGAAATTCGGGGCATTAACGGGTTTTTGGATTTTGGGTTTTAAAGTCCCTGGTTCCCAAAGGGCCGTTTGTATAATTTTTTAAATTTTTTAGTAAATTTTTTGGGGGGCAAAAAAAAATAATTTATTGTTTTGTAAACTTGGAGTACGTGTTTGAAGGGGCCCCCCGCCCTTGTTTAAAATGGCTCTTATTCCCTTTCACTGAAGAAAAAACCTAAAAATGGGTAAAAAAACCTTTTGGGATTTTTTGTGGGTTTTCCCAAAATTTTTTGTTTTTTTAAAATAATTTAAGAATTGATAGGGAATTTGTGTAAGAAAAGCCGGACCCCGAATAAATTTCCTGATTAAAGGGGCAAGAAAAAAATTATTGGGTCGAGGGAATTTTTTCAGCCTTTAAATGCAAGGTTTTAGCTTGGGGTTTTTTTCCCCCCTTAAAAAAAAAAAGATTAGAAATTTCCCAAAACCAGTTTCAAAAATTTTTTGTAAGAAATTAAAACCGGCTGCCAAAAGGAGAACAAGGCAATAAATTAAGGGTTTATATCGAATTTAAGACGGTCCAAAAACAACTGGTTTATTTTAAAAAGGCCCCCACCAATGCAGTATCTTTTCGTATTTTTTTCAAAAGTTGAAACCCAATTTATAAATTTACCAAAAAGAAACCTTTGAGAAAAAAAGTTTTGGGACTTCAAACCCTTTTATTTAAACAAAAAGGGGGGAAAAAGGATGAATGTAAAGTGGGAAAAAGGTTTTAAAAAAAATGAAAAGGGTCTGAAATGTTCCCAAAAGGAAAAATGGGATTTTTTTTTTTTTAAAAGCTAAAAATTTTTGGTTTAAAATTTTTCCTTATGTGTAAATTTTGGGCGGATTTTGGTATTTTTAATTTTTTTGGTTGTAGTTTGATAAATTTTTTTGAGGGGTAATAGGTTATTTCTTGGGGGATTAAATAAGGGTTTTAATTTTTTAAAATTATTTAATTTAAAAGGACCCAAAATGGGAATTTTGCACCTCCCCCTTTTTTTATTTAGGTTTTTACAAAACAATTTATTTTTTTTCTTTTGTTGTAATTAGTATCCTTTATAATTTCACCACTAATTTCAGTAAATTTTTTTTCCAAAATCTTCAAGCCATTTTTTAATTAAAACCCCCCTTTCGTTAAAATTATTAAACCCCCTTCTTCATTCATTGGTTTCCCCCCAATTTCGTTAAATCCTTTTTCCATTTTGGGGAACAAAATTTAACCATGGTTTTTTCCTTCTCCCCCCAACCCCGGGGTTTTGTGGGGGGGATTTTTTGCCCCCCATTTTTTAAAAAACCATGGGAAAATCCCCCCTAACCCCCATTTCCTTTTTTTTTTAAAGGGGTTTTTCTTACCTCCCGCAGGTCCAAAACACATTAAAAAAAAGGGAAAAACATTCTTTCCCCGAACTGAAAACCACTTCCTTTGGGTTTTTTTTTTGATTTCATTCTTGGTTTCCCTTTTTCCTGGCAAAGGGTATGGGGTAAAAATAATTTCCTTGGGGAAATAAAAGTAAAGGGAACCCCCCCAAATTTTCTCTGGGGGCCTTTTGGATCCTCACCTTTTTAAACCTCTTTCCCCCCTTTCACTAAGAAAAAAAACCCCAATGTTTTTTTTGGGAAAAAACTGCCCGTTTTTTTCCTTAAAAATGTGGGGTGGGTTTTGGGCATGTGTGAAAAAGAAAAAAAAACCAAAAAGCCCGTTTTGCAACACAGGCTACCCTGACTGGGACCCGCTGCCCCAACAAGCCCTATGGAACCCCCTTTCCTCCGACAAAAAAATAAAAAAGCCAAAAACCCAAAGGTGTCTGATGATGTAGCTACAGAAAGGGAGGGGAATGATTTTCTATTTTTTAGCTAACATACGTGTAAATTTTACCTTATTCCTAGTAATGACCCTCGTATTGTAGATAGTCTTAATGACCTTGGTGTAGTAGATAGTCTTTTTAGTATGATAATAAGATGTTATCTTCATTGTAGAATAATAAGAAAATATTATAACCTTTATATTATAATAATAATGTAAAAGGACCCCAATGGAAATAAGTCACTGTCTGACTTTTTTGGGTTATCCTAGGTTCTCTACACATATGCTGCTATGTATGATAATTCTATGTAACTGTATTTATGTATACCTGAATAAACTTACTTACTTACTTAAGTACAAGCTATGTAACCTTTCTGACCTTCCTCCAAATGTCAAAAAGTTACTAAGGAATTTCCTTGATAGCCGTATAATGTGAATTAAGTTAAAAAACTGTCTCTCCGACTTCTTCACCCTTCATGTGGGAGTACCCTAAGTCTGTGTACTCTCTCCTACTCTGTACACCCTTTACACGAATGACATACCTGATCCTGAACACCGAAACAGGATCAGTGCCTGGGGGATACTTTGGCGCATTAAAACCAATGCCATCAAGTCCAAGATAACCTATTTCTTCCCAAAAGGATGCCTACCACTACCTGCCAAGCTCAGAACCACCACTACAAGAACACCCATTCTGCGAACATGAAACACCACTGTCCTTGGAATTAACCTCGACTCCAATCTTGGACTCCACACCAATATCAATGCCAAGAGAGCTATGGGTAGTACTGCCCTTGGGTGAATATACAAGCTCAAAGGCTCACACCCACACACCAAACTACATCTGTACCTTATATGGCCACTCATCACATATACACCTCTTTCTCTTTCACTATCTGCTAAGACTAATGTTCTGAAACTGCAGTGAATTCAGAACCATGTATTGCGTTGGGTGCTGGGCATGGTGTGGAGCGACTTTGCCACAAGCGAGTTTCTGCACACCAGGACTGGCACCCTGGTACTGAACCGACTAGAAACTCACACCAGCACTCATGGGCAACCTACCTCGACATAACCATAAGACAGCCACACAACACTAAAACCTATTCCAATCTCTGTATTATCCTGCTGCTCCTTTTTATTCCTAACCTCTAATCTCAACTTTCTGCCCTGCCCTCTGCAAGGGTGGACCTTAGAAGACATCAGTTTTTTACACAGCCAATTTTCCATATTCCCTCTCCTCCCTTTAAAACAGCATTGAGAAACAGATGACAGCAAACCTGCACATGATGCACAGGCATCACCTATACCAATCTTTTGTCGCCCAAGTCCAGACCAGCTCTGCAGTAGCGATTCATGCAGTCATGAAGTCAGCACAGCCTACAAACTTGTCCCCTCTACTCTGCTACCAACACCATGTGGCTGGGTCTAGCCCCAGCTCTTTCCCTCAATCTCTAATCATTTCGTCTCCCTCACTACTCTTCCACTATCTAAATCTCCCTTTCACCCACATGGGTCTTACTTGGCAGTATCCTACTATTACTACTACTACAGAGTAGCAGCACCAAAGTTTTTATATGGGTGTAAGTATGGGCTTTGTTGCAGTGAGGAAGAGATTTCAGGTTTAAGAACAATATGTAGTGAGAATATTATGCATATAATTTGGAATATAGAAATTAGAAGATGGAGATGGATTACCAAGGTATATATCAGAGGGCTGAGGAAGAGTTGCTAAGGTGGTTTGGCCATTATAGATGGAGTACAATAGGATGACCAAAAGGGTGAAAAGAGGGCAGGAGCCATCCCAGGAAGGGCTAAGGGGAGGGAGTAAAGGAGGTTTTGAGTGCCAGAGGTTTGAGGATTCTGCAGGCTTGTACAAGCAGTTTAGATAGGAGTAAATGGGAACAAGTGGTTTTAATGGTTGTACAGTAGGGCCCTGCTTTATGGCATTTCACCTTATGGAGTTCCTCTAATACAGTGATTTCAAATTATGACCAAAATTTCTATATGGCAAGTGGTCTTTCAAATATGGTGTGCCCCACCTGCTTTGTTTACATTCTCTGTGAGTACATATCTCTATCACATCTGGAAATTTTCCAAAATTTCAAGTGTTTTAAAGTTATTGCATATTTTATATGTACTCTGATAATTATACTTACGTGTACCTATACCTAAATATACTTACACACTGTGCTGCCATGCAGGTACATATTAAAATCACTAGAAGGCTCTCTACTCTTGATGCCATAGTAATAATACATGTAATCTCTTGGGCGCATTATTTTATTATTAACACACTGGCCGATTCCCACCAAGGCAGGGTGGCCCGAAAAAGAAAAACTTTCACCATCATTCACTCCATCACTGTCTTGCCAGAAGAGTGTTTTACACTACAGTTTTTAACCCTTTCAGGGTTTTGGCCGTACTAGTACGGCTTACGAGCCAGGGTTTTTGACGTACTAGTACGCCTAAATTCTAGCGCCCTCAAATCTAGTGAGAGAAAAAGCTGGTAGGCCTACATATGAAAGAATGGGTCTATGTGGTCAGTGTGCGTGGTATAAAAAAAATCCTGCAACACACAGTGCGTAATGAAAAAAAAAAAACTTTGACCGTGTTTTTGTATTAAAACAGCGACTTTGCACTGTATTTTCTTATGGCATTTATTGTTGTATTCTAGTTGGTCTCATTTTATAGAATGGAAGACATATTACAGAAATTGAGATGATTTTGACTGGTTTTACAAAGAAAAGTACCTTGAAATTGAGCTCAAAGTAGCAGAAATGTTCGATTTTTACCAAAGTTCAAAAGTAAACAAATCATGCTATGCATCCAATACACGTCAACTGGTGAGTCAAATATTCTTTCACAAGTGCGCTGATAATATTCATACCATTTCTACACCAATGCAGTAGTCTGCATAACAGTAAATCTTCTATTTTTTTGTGAGAATAAAAGTTCAAAGTAGAAAGCAAAAGAATGTAAGAGGGGCATGGGGACGTGACTAATGAACAGAGGAAATGTTATTTTAGTGCCAGGAATGTCTTTCTTGTTTATTCTGGACCCTATTCG
>NW_026510030.1:0-14950 GCF_026875155.1 Cherax quadricarinatus | reverse complement strand
GTTTATATGTGGCATGGTTATTATCCTTTCCAACACTTAGAACTTTGCATTTGTCTATATTAAACTGCATCTGCCACTTCTCCGACCACTCCATCAGTCTACTCAAATCATCCTGGAGTGCTCTAATGTCTTAGAATGAACTGGACAGCCTATTTTGGTGCCATCTGCAAATTTACTTATGTTGCTATTTATTCCCTCATCTATGTTGTTTATGTAAATTGTGAACAACAAGGGACCCAACACTGATCCCTGTGGAAAACCGCTTGTGACGTGCCCCCATTCTGATTTCTCCCCATTGATGCAAACTCTCTGCTGCCTATTTGCCAACTATGCCTCTACTCAGGAAAAAATTTCTCCTCCTATTCCATGTGCCTTAAGTTTCTTCAATAGCCTCTGATGAGGAACTCTATCGAAAGCTTTACTGAAGTCCATATACACAATATCATATTCAATACCACAATCTACCTCCTCAAATACCTAAGTGACAAAAGTTAGTAAATTTGTAAGGCAGGAACACCCCTTTGTAAAACTGTATTGAGATTCATTAATCAATTTATGCCTTTCAAGATGGCTACGAACTGCCTCGGCAATTATTGATTCCATAAATTTTCCCACTATGGAGGTAAGGGTTATTGGTCTACAGTTCGAATCTAAGGACCTGTCACCTGCCTTGTAAATAGGTATTACATTTGCCATTTTCCACTTATCAGGCATTATGCCAGTTTGTAGTGATATGTTGAAAAGATTAGCCAAAGGTTTCCTAAGTTCTTCTTTACATTCCTTTAACCCTTTGACTGTTTTGGTCGTATATATACGTCTTACGAGTCACCATGTTTGACGCATATATACTCACCAATACATAAAGGTGGTGACCCTACAGATTTAAACAACTATAGGCCAATATCAAACTTACCATTGCTATCCAAAATCTCTGAGAAACTCGAGCACAGGAGACTATATTCATTTATAACGGCACAAAACATACTCAACCCCTGCCAATTTGGATTCAGAAAAAATAAAAGCACTAATAATGCAATTATAAAAATGCTAGATCTGCTTTAAAACAGCATTGGAAAATAAGGAATATCCACTAGGAATTTTTATTGACCTAAGAAAAGCTTTTGACACAGTAGACCACGGCATCCTACTCCACAAACTTGACCATTATGGTATAAGAGCCATGCGCTTGCATATTTCAAATCTTACCTTACTAATAGGTATCAGTATGTCACCATTAAAGACACAGCATCAACAACATGGCCACTTGATACTGGAGTTCCACAGGGAAGTGTCCTTGGTCCCCTGCTCTTCCTCATATACATCAATGATCTTCCAAACATATCCCAACACCTGAAACCCATTCTCTTTGCTGACGACACGATTTATGTCATCTCTCACCCTAATCTTGCCACCCTCAACACCATTGTTAATGAGGAGCTGATCAAAATATCGACTTGGATGACAGCCAATAAACTCACGCTTAACACTGACAAAACCTACTATATTATGTTTGGTAGCAGAGCAGGAGTTGCGCAAATTAACATTAACCCTTAACCCTTTGAGGGTTTCAGACGTACTAGTACGTCTTACGCGCAAGGGTTTTTGACGTACTAGTAGGCACAAATTCTAGCGCCGTCAAATCTCGCAGGAAAAGGCTGGTAGGCCTACATGTGAGAAAATGGGTCTGTGTGGTCAGTGTGCATGGTAGAAAAAAAATCTGGGACCCAGTGGTGCATTGTGGGAATGCCATCTTAGTAAACAATATCCACCATGCCTCGCGGTAAGAAGCTCCTCACTCCTCGGCGAATTGGGACAATTTTGTTCCCCATTGACAGTTCTAATACAGATGGAAGTGCCAGTGAAGATGAGTTTCAAGGTTTTGGCGAGGTTTTGACCGAAACTAATGACCATAATATCGGTAATAGTGAGGAAAACCCAGACGACCCTCAGCCTTCCACCTCTGGTGCTGGGCCGTCTTGTTCACGTTCAGTTGCACCAGAATCCAAGAGGAAACTTCTATTTTCCCAAATCCCAGAGTCAGATGAGAGCATGGGTGATGATAGTGATAGTGAATATGAACTACAAGCTCTTCAAACTAGTTCCAGTAGTGATAGTGAAGTGCAATATTCCCCAGTGAAGCGTCAGTATATACGACGATATATGCGCTCTGGTAGTGTGCCATATGCTATTCCAAGGGGAAGGAGTGCATCTCGGAGTACATCCTGTGGCTGAACAACAGGAACAGAGAGTGAAAATGACGATGAAGCTTTTGCAATTGGGATGGAAAATGTGCGTGGTGGTAGTGGTGCCGGCGGTGAGGCACCAGCAGTGGGCCATGCTGCCACCCACGCCGCTGCCTCAGCTAATCTACAACAAGGCCACCATCTCCCACCCCCCACCACACCAGCCTCCACAACCACAACCTCCACAACCACCTGTCATTGTCCAGTACCCACCAGCAGACCGCACCTGGGATTGGCAGGAAGCTGTCAATTTTGTTCCAAATGCCCACCAGTTTGATGGCAGCCAAAGTGGAATATGGCCATCTTGTACACTTGGGAAACAATGCCACTGAACTGGAATGTTTCGAGTTATATTTGACGAACCACTGATGGAAAGTATTGTCATGGAAAGCACCACATACTATGAGTACACCATGGCAAACACATAACTTTCACCAAAAATCACGTCTACACCAAAGGAAGGAGGCAACTGTGGCTGAGATGTATCTTTTCTTTGCCACAATAATGCTTATGCCACATGTGTATAAGCACAAAGTGAAATCATACTGGTCAACAGACCGCCTGATTGCAACCCCAGATTTCAGTGATATAATGCCAGTGAATCGATTTGTGCTAATGTTACGTATGCTTCACTTCTCAAGACAAAACCAGGCCTGACAGAAACGACAGGTTATATAAGATTAGGAATGTGTTTGTGTATCTGAAAGAGAAATTCAGTACGCATTTTTATCCCTTCAGGAAGCTTGTAATTGACGAGCCTTTGATTCTGTTCAAAGGAAGACTTTCTTTCAAGCAGTACATACCAAGCAAGAAGAAATGCTTTGGTATAAAGTTATTTGTGCTTTGTGATTGTTACAGTGGTCTGGTATTGGATATTATTGTGTACACTGGAAGTTATACATTGCAAAATACCAGGAAGTTATTGGGCATCTCAGGTGATGTGGTTAGAACAATGATAGAACCATACCTTGGTAAGGGGCATACATTATATACAGATAACTGGTTTCACAAGCCCCACACTCAGTGATTTTTTGCGAGTGAACATGACAGATGTGTGTGGCACAGTGCGTGCAAATCAGAAACATATGCCCAGGTTTGACGCTGGCACTCGTAGAGGTGAGGTGCAGGCGTTTGCTGCCAATGACATGGCATTTCGGTGGCATGACAAACGAGATGTCACACTGTTGTCATCAGTTCACCCTAATGAAATGGCAGACAGTGGCAGGCAGCATAGAGAGAGCAATGAACCCATTCTAAAACCTGCAGCTGTGATTGATTACACCTTCAATATGCATTCAGTGGACAAATGTGACATGCAGATTGGGTTTGCTGATTGTGTTCGCAAGAGTTATAAGTGGTACATAAAACTCTTTTTCCATCTTCTGGACATTTCCATGCTCAATGCTTATAATATGTATAAGATGAGGACCAGAAACAAACCACAGTAAAGGCAAATTCTGTTTGTCTGTCATCAGACAAATAGTATTCAAGTACCAAGGAACACCACCTGCAAATGACCGCCCACCAAATTATCAACAACTACCTGTTCGTCTGAAGCATGGTGATCACTTCCTGGTAAAACTGCCTGCTACTGCTTTCAAGAAAAAGGCTCAGAAGAGGTGTTACGTCTGTTCACATACAAAAAAACGCCCACAACAACGCAGAGACACTCGTTTTATGTGTGAGGAATGTAAAACACCACTGTGCATGACACCATGTTTCAAAGAGTTCCACAGGCTGCAGAACTTCTAGAAACATTCCCTGTGACTGTATATGTGTATATAAAATATAGAAAAATAGTAATAAACAACATTTCATATCGTTTGTTTGTGTAAATATTTTCTATAAACAAAATAATGACAACAGTGTTTACGCCCTTATTGTGTAGTATTGAAAAAGAAATAACTTACAAAATACTGATCATGTTGGCCTCAGAGGCCATAAAAGTTACTCAGAAAAAGAAAAATTGAAAAATAATTGAAAATGGTACATAAAAAAGTAAGTAGAAAAATACCGGGTGACGGCAGTCGGCGATGTTACTAGATGTTGTTCAATTTTGGCAAACTTCACGCCTCCATATCTTGGTAAGTATTGACGGTAAAAAATTTTTGTTTAGCCTATAATGTTTAGAAAAAAAAAAAACTTTTTTCATAAGAAAAAATATTTTTTTTTTTTTTTTAAATTTGGCCGACTCTGAGAACGAGTTTCGGAGAGGGCCTGTCGAACCTCAAAGGGTTTAAACGGTCCAAACAGAGCGACGTTCAACTTAGTAGTGCTACAAAAGCAAATCTACTTTTTTTTACATATTTCAATCATAACAAAAAAAAAAAGTAGAAAAGTTTTTTTTTACGCATTTTCAAATGTAAAACAAAAAAGAAGATCTATGTGAGGGAAAAGTTCAATAGATAGGAGTAGCAATATAGTAACGATAGTTTCATTACCGGCTACTAGTTAAGGTAGGGCAAGTCACGCTCCCGTTTTTCCCGCCTTTTCTCCCCCACCCCTAAAGTGATAGTTTGATTGCCGGCTGCTTGTTAACGTAGGGTCAGTCTAGCTCCCGCTATCCCTTCCCCTCCCTCTTCCACCCCCCCCTCGAAAGGTGACGTGTGGGGCTCTGGTCAAACAGTAAATCACTCGACTCACAGCTCCCAACACTACTCTTGGATGTCAGAGAGGGTCACCTGGCAATCAACGAGCAGAAAAGGAGAAGGACTTACGTCCAGAGACTTCCCCATTTTGCATTTAAGTACCTGTGCACCTGTATGAAATTGCAGGACGTAACCTCACATCATTGCAGCGGTAAAGAACCTGCTTTCCTGTCATCGGGATACTACTCACTGGTATACTGTGAAGAACTAGCCAGTGGATGGTCACCAACACCTGCGACCCCCCCCCCCTATCATCAGCAACGGCTACGATTTCAACAACAGTGTCACCAACACCAGACACCCCAGTAGATATTAGCGTTGAGTTCAAATGTTATTTTATTCATTTAATTTTTCATTTTTCTTTCAAATAGGATATACCTTTCATGTTTTATTGTTTTATGTTTGATTTAATAAATAATAAAGTGTTTATCTTTGTGAATTATTATTTTTTTTCTATTCATTAATTTTCCTGAGGAGGAGCCAGCCTGAGTAATACTGTCTGAAGTTGTTACAGGGCTGAGTAAGCCTTCACAATCTACATTGTTTTACATACTTTCAGATGTTGAAAAAACTTATACAGTATATACGTTTGGACCATTTAAGGGTTAAGATCGACAACACTCTAATTGCCAAACATAATGAGGGCAAATTCCTAGGCCTATACCTCGACAACAACCTGAATTTCAGCACCCATATCCAACACATAACCAAAAAAGTATCCAAAACGGTTGGGATCCTCTCCAAGATACGATACTATGTGCCGCAAAATGCCCTTCTCACACTATACCACTCACTTATTTATCCATACCTCACCTATGCTATTTGTGCTTGGGGATCAACTGCAGCAACACACCTAAAGCCAATAATAACCCAACAAAAGCTGCAGTAAGAATAATCACTAAATCCCATCCCTGGCAACACACCCCCCCACTCTTCATAGATCTAAACTTACTCCCTGTTCAGTACATCCACACTTACTACTGTGCAATCTACATCTACAGGACCTTAAATTCCAATATTAACCTTGACCTAAAACGCTTTCTTGATAGTTGTGACAGAACCCACAGGCATAACACCAGACACAAACATCTTATGACATTCCCCGTGTCCGACTAAACCTTTACAAAAATTCAATGTATGTCAAAGGCCCTAAAATCTGGAACACCCTACCTGAAAACTCTAGAACTGCGGACACATTCATCACCTTCAAAACTACCATTAGAAAACATCTTATTTCCCTGATACAAACCCCGTCAACTAATTACACGAATACCACCTGGTGGTTCACACTTACACTCACTCACCATTTGACCATAAACAGAAATATCAATCTCAGTCTTAAAATAATGAATCCTAACTAGTCATAAGTTGGCCTGTGATACTCCAATACTGAAACTATGTATTGTGCCAAAACAAAAGCATTCATATTGCTGAATTCACAAACTAGTATTTAGTCACTTAGCCATAATACCAACTTACCTCATAATTTGTAATATTTTAAAGTTAAGAATTAATCTAAGTCTGCCCGAAATGCCTAGCCATGCTAGTTGTTCTAGTGGCCCCCTCTGTAATTAGTATTTTACTACATGTAAACCACACAATACCATATTCCGTAAACTCAGCATTGTAATCCTTATAGAGAATAAACTTTGAATTAGAATTTGAATAAATTCTAAGCGGCTTCAATCAAGCAGGAGAAAGCTGGTAGGCCCACATGTGAGAGAATGGGTCTGCGTGTCAGTGTGCACCATATAAAAAGAAAATCCTGCTGCACGCAGTGCATGATGAGAATAAAAAAAAAACTCCGATCTTTTTTTTTTAATTAAAATGCTGACATTGTTGTCTATTTTCGTAGTATTTATGGTTGTATTCTCGTTTTCTTGGTCTCATTTGATAGAATGGAAAACATATTATAGAAATAGAGGTGATTTTGATTGATTTTACTATAAAAAGAACCTTGAAATGGAGCTCAAAGTAGGGGAAATGTTTGATTTTTGCCGATGTTCAAAAGTAACAAATGATGTCACTTTCCAATAAATGTCCAAGTAGCCATTCTGATATGCAGTCATGAATAGATTGACATTATTTATACAATTATTACAATATTGCAGTAGTCTGCATAACAGAACATACATTTTTTTTTTTTTTTGGAATAAAAATTCAAAATAGAAAGCAAAAGTAATATCAGAGGAGCCTGGAGACGTGACTGATGAACAAAGAAAATGTTATTTTAGAGCCAGGAATGTCTGCAGTGTTCATTCTGGACCCTATTTTGAAATTGTCATATGTTTTAATTTTCTTGAAATTGGCCAAATTGCAAATTTCACACCACATTATTGGGTAGTTGAAATCAGTAAATGGGCAGTTTCTTGTACTCAGTCAATAGAAAAAAATGGAGTTCTAAAGAAATAGCTATGAGTTTGGTCGATTGGAACAGTGTGGAATTAACAGAAAATAGGGCTCAAAGTGGGCAAAATCACCGATTAATAATATTGCCAAGGTCACTAATTTCGCGGGAGCGCTAATTCCACAGTTTTCCATCAAATTTCTTTTTTTTTTTTTTTTTTTTTTTTTGGTTTCATTACACTCGGGAAAAGATTCTCTGTGATTTCATAAGAATTTTTTTTTTTTTTTTTGGAGGGGGGGGGGAATTTTGCGACACCAGGAGGACACCTCAAGATTTGGGGTTGCGACAGACAAGGGGTTAAAACCCTTGCAAACAATTCATCAGGGCCTAGGGATTTGTTAGGTTTTAATTTCGCTATTTGTCTGAAGACCATGTCACTAGTTACCCTAATCGTGCATAGTTTATTATCATCCTGTTCTTCATAATTATTATTTCTGGAATTTCGCTAGTATCTTCCTGAGTAAAAACTGAGAGGAAGTAAATATTGAAAATTTCACACATTTCCTTATTACTGTCATTGATCTGACCTGAGTTACTCTTAAGTAGACCTATCTTGTCTCTAATCTTACTTCTCTATACCTGAAAGAACCCTTTTTTTTTTTTTTTTTTTTTTTTTACACAGGGTTTGACAAGGTTAAGGATCCCTAGCTTTATTGACAGCTATTTACAGGTTAAGGATTCCTAACTTCATTGGCAAGCTAAGAGCTGTTACCTACATCAGCTCATTAGAAAGCATTTTTATTGTTATGAGACATACAAGTAGGGAACAGGATGAAGTTGGAGCCATCTGTGGGCCAGCATTTTCATTTGATCAACTGACTTTATCTCGTTGACATCATTATGCTGTACGAATGTGTTCCATACTCGAGTCATCCTGGGTATGTATGATCTCAGATGGAGTGATGTTCTGGAGAGGGTACAGCCAGAGTGAAGTTGCTGCTTTCTGCCCGTCTTGTGGCATAAAGCTTGTTTCACGCTGTCCTCGAAGTGGATCCAAGTGTGGTATTTTGACAATATTGGCCTTGTACATAACAGTAAGGCCACCCACATCCCTCCTATGTTGAAGGCTCTGCTGAAATGACAGATCTATCAGGATGGGTCCAGGCGAGAGATGAGACTTCTTGCTCTGTTCTCTACTCTGTCACGCAGTCGCAGATGAGAGGGGGGGCAGGCAAACCAAGAAAGTAGAGCATACTCAAGGTCTGTGAGCGTACTTGTGCCTCGTACAGGATCTTGCAACCCCTGTCAAGCAGATGCGAGATACGGCAAAGTGCTGTAAGTTTTTTGGTCCCTTTGTTTGAAAAATTTCAACATGGTTTTTCTGGTTATTTTGGAGTCAAATTTCCCCCCAAAGGATATAAAACTTCTTCTCCGGTGCCAACACCCTCCCATTCTCCTTATACGCACCAGCTTTTCTTGGTCCCTAGAGACGATCATCATTTGCGTTTTTAAAGGTCCCCAAATGTTACTTGCCATTTTTTCCCCCAAGTGATATAGTCTCAGCTGGTGATTTGGGTAGTTAGAGCAGTGGCATTTCTTTTTGGATAAGTGAATGTCAGTGTACGTCGTCTGCATTGATGTGTTCTGGGGTGGATGAAGAAGGTCGTTTAAGTGAATTCCTAACAAGGACCCCGCCGCTTCCTTTGGAAATTGCCCCCCAAGGGGTGCCTTGCTGATTCGTTCCCTTGAGGGCTCATTGGTTTCCCTGAAGGGGAAACATGAGCAGATAGCGTAGACCTGCAATTCCCCAAAGTTTAAGTTTTGCAAAAGGCCTGGTTTCCCCCCCCGGGCGAAAAGGCCCGCAAAGTCCAGTGCTACCACCGCTGAATTTGGATTTATCCAGTGCTGGTGCCACTTTGTGGAGAGGTTTTAAAAAAGTCAGCAGCAGAAATAACCTTTCCCAAGCCATATTGACGATCAAAAATAGTGAGTGGTAGTCAAAAAACTCTGTCATTTGTCTAGAGTTTTTGTCTCAAGTATCTTACCGTGATTCCGGAGGTGAAATGGTCTGTATTTGTGATTTCTGCTCTGCTCTTCTTTTTGTGAACGGGTTTTAAATTTTCTCTTTCCATAGGGAGGGCCTTTAATGTACTGGCAGTGCTGAAAGATGCGGTTAGAGGTGCTGCTAGTGGTCTGCACATCTCCCAAAAATCTGGGGGCCACTTGTCGGGGCCCGCCTTTTTTGGTCAAGCGATTTAAGAAGGAAATGCACCTCCTCCCTGCCTTTTGTACCACTGACAGTTTTTACCAGTTTTCAGCTGCCCGGGGGTCCTTGCCCTTTTTGGGGTTTGCCTCAATCCTTGAGACTTAGCCTCACAATCCCTTTTTTCTTTTTTTTTCTTTTTTTTTTTTTTTTTTTTTCTTTAAATGAATTTCAGTGGACCCCCCGCATACCTACGCATGCATAAGTTCAATCCGCATTTCCGCTCGCTTTTATCGCAAAAATTTTTCCTGCATATCGCTCAAAAAACCCCTCACCGCTCTTTTTCCCAGGGTCCAATGTGCGCCCCTTTGAGCTCAATGTGCCGCCCGGGGGCTTGTTTCCGCCCGCCCCCGCGGTAAATCCAAGCTTTCAAATGGAACATTTCGTATTATTACGGGTTTTTTTGGTGTTTTATCTGGAAAAAAAGTGACTGGGCCCCAAAGAAAGCTTCTAGTGCCAAAACCTACAGCAATAAGGGGGAAATTTCTTAGAGATGAAGAAAAAGATCATTGATAAGTATGAAAGTGGAGGGCGTGTCCTCCGACTGGCCAGGCTGTTTTTAAACCCCAATCAAACCCTCGCTACTATTGGGGGTACACTGTGTGCTGCTGTACCACCCCCTCAGCTGCTGCTGGTGTGTGCATGTACTGCGCTCTTTCTGTGCCCTTTAGCTGCTGTGCTGCTGTACCACCGTCAGCTGCTGCTGCTGCTTGCTGTAGTACCATTCTGACTGCTGCTGTAGCATCGTCTGCTGCTGCTGTAGCACTGTCAGCTGCTGCTGCTGTTGTACCACACGCTGCTGCTGCTGCTGTAGTACGTCTGCTGCTGCTGTAGCATCGTCTGCTGCTGCTGTAGCATCGTCTGCTGCTGCTGTAGCACTGTCAGCTGCTGCTGCTGTTGTACCAACGTCAGCTGCTGCTGCTGCTGTAGTACCGTCTGCTGCTGCTGTAGTACCGTCTGCTGCTGCTGTAGCATCGTCTGCTGCTACTGTAGCATCGTCTGCTGCTGCTGTAGCACTGTCAGCTGCTGCTGCTGTTGTACCACCGTCAGCTGCTGCTGTGCTGTAGTACCGTCTGCTGCTGCTGTGTACGTCTGCTGCTGCTGTAGATGTCTGCTGCCTGTAGCATCGTCTGCTGCTGCTGTAGCCTGTCAGCTGCTGCTGCTGTTGTACCACGTCAGCTGCTGCTGCTGCTGTAGTACCGTCTGCTGCTGCTGTAGCATCATCTGCTGCTGCTGTAGCATCGTCTGCTGCTGCTGTTAGCATGTCAGCTGCTGCTGCTGTTGTACCACTGTCAGCTGCTGCTGCTGCTGTAGTACCGTCTGCTGCTGCTGCTGTAGATATCTGTCTGCTGCTGCTGTAGCATCGTCTGCTGCTGCTGTAGCATCGTCTGCTGCTGCTGTAGCACTGTCAGCTGTGCTGCTGTTGTACCACCGTCAGCTGCTGCTGCTGCTGTAGTACTGTCTGCTGCTGCTGTAGCATCGTCTGCTGCTGCTGTAGCATCGTCTTCTGCTGCTGTAGCACTGTCAGCTGCTGCTGCTGTTGTACCACCGTCAGCTGCTGCTGCTGCTGTAGTACCGTCTGTGTGCTGTAGCATCGTCTGCTGCTGCTGTAGCATCGTCTGCTGCTGCTGTAGCACTGTCAGCTGCTGCTGCTGTTGTACCACGTAGCTGCTGCGTGCTCTGTAGTACCGTTGCTGCTGCTGTAGCATGTCTGCTGCTGCTGTAGACAATCCGTCTGCTGCTGAACTGTCTGCTGTGCTGTAGCACTGTCAGCTGCTGCTGCTGTTGTAACCGTCGCTGCTGTGCTGCTAGTACCGTCTGCTGTGCTGTAGTACCGTCTGCTGCTGCTGTAGCACTGTCAGCTGCTGCTGCTGCTGTAGCACCATTGTTGGTGGGCTTATTGAGAATACCAAGAAACAATTAACCCCAGAGGATTTGCCACCCAGGATAACCCAAAAAAGTCAGTGTCATCGAAGACTAACTTATTTCCATTGGGGTCCTTAATCTTGTCTCCCAGGATGCAACCACACCAGTCGACTAACACCCAGGTGAACAGGGAAAAATGCCTGGAACTAGTGCTCATATTGGTGAATTTAAAGCCAGCAAAGGCTGGTTTGAGAGATTTAAGAATCGTAGTGGCATACACAGTGTGATAAGGCCTGTTCTGGAAGAAAATGCCAAACAGGACCTACAGTACTCAGGAGGAAAAGGCACTCCCAGGACACAGCATCTCATCAGTCATTGCTGCATCTTCAATAAAGGTAAGAGTCATTTATTCTACTATTGTGCATGTATCCTTCTCTTTGTGTGTAGGAAAATGAAGAAGAAGAAGCAGAAGAAGAAGAAGCAAAAGCAAAAGCAGAAGAAGAAGAAGAAGAAGCAGAAGAAGAAGAAGAAGCAGAAGAAGAAGAAGAAGCAGAAGAAGAAGAAGAAGAAGCAGAAGAAGAAGAAGCAGAAGAAGAAGCAGAAGAAGAAGAAAGCAGAAGAAAGAAGAAAGCAGAAGAAGAAGATGAAGAAGAAGAGAAGAAGAGAAGAAGAAGAAGAGAAGAAGAGAAGAAGCAGAAGAAGAAGCAAGAAGAAGAAGAAGAAGAGAGCAGAAGAAGAAGCAGAGAGAGAGAGAAGCAGAAGAAGCAGAAGCAGAAGAAGAAGAAGCAGAAGAAGAAGAAGCAGAGAGAGAGAAGCAGAAGAAGAAGCAGAGCAGAAGAAGCAGAGAAGAAGAAGCAGAAGAAGAAGAAGCCAGAAGAAGAGAGAAGAGCAGAAGAAGAGAGCAGAAGAAGGAAGAAGCAGAAGAAGAAGAGAGCAGAAGAAGAAGAAGAGCGAGAAGAAGAAGCGAAGAAGAAGGAAGCAGAAGAAGAAGAGCAGAAGAAGAGAAGAGAAGAGCAGAGAAGAAGCAGAAGAGAAGAGAAGAAGCAGAGAAGAAGAAGCAGAAGAAGAAGAAGCAGAGAAGAAGAGCAGCAGCAGAAGAGAAGCAGAGAGCAGAAGAGCAGAGAAGAAGAAGCAGAAGAAGAAGAAGCAGAAGAAGAAGAAGCGAAAAAGAAGAAGCAGAAGAAGAAGAAAAGAAGAAAAAAACAGAAAAAGAAGAGAAGAAGAAGAGAAAAAGAAAGAAAGAAGAAGAAGAAGAAAAAGAAGCGCAGCAGCAGGCAGCAGCAGCAGCAGCAAAGCAGCGCGCAGCAGCAGCAGCAGCAGCAGCAGCAGAAGCAGCAGCAAAGCAGCAGAAGCAGGGGCAGAAGAGCAGCAGAAGCAGCAGCAGCGAAGACGCAGCGCGCAGCCAGCGCAGCAGCAGCGCAGCAGCAGAAAGCAGCGCGCAGCAGCAGCAGCAGCAGCGGCAGAGCTAGCAGAGGCAGCAGAGCGCACCTGCTGCGGCTGCTGCGGGGGAGAAAGTTAAGGCCCCCAAATGGAAATAAGTTGACAGTTTCGTGACACTGACTTTTTTGGGTTATCCTGGGTGGCAAACCTCGGGGGTTTAAAATTGTTTCTTGGTATTCTCAATAAGCCACACCAACAATGGTCCTACGCGCAGAGCAGCTGACAGTGCTACGCAGCGCAGACGGTACTACGCAGCAGCGACGGTACTACAGCAGCTCAGCAGCAGAGACGGTATAAGCAGCAGAGACATATTTATAGCGCAGCGCCCGCAGCAGCAGCGCAGGGGCGAGCCCGTCAAAAAAAAGGAAGGGAGCACTTCAAGAGGGTAGGTGCCACAGAGGGAAGCAAGCGCACAGAGGTGGTGAAAGGGGGAAATGGTGAAAATAAAAGAAAAAAGAACAGAAAAACAAGACAGAAAAAGAGAAAGACAACCCCGAGGAGAAAAGGGAAGAGGGAGAAGAAAAAAAAGAAAAAGAAAAATAGGGTTAGGTTAAGTCAGGGTGTTTTGAAGTTTTGGGGATTTTACAATGTAGTGGGAGAGGAAGGATCTACAGAGCGAAGCCAGGGTAAGGTTCTACAAAGGGAAAATTTGTATTAGAGAGGATTCAATAGACGGCGCTGTTCGGTTGGAGTAGGGAAGACAGTTTTAGCAGAAGACCATCAATAGGAAAGGGTTTGATCTTGAGTGACAGAAAGAGCTTGTATTCAGCAAGCCTAACACTATTTTTTTGCTCCCTAAGTTGTAGAAAGGATGACCAGTTTCTCCGAAGTATTTAAGAGGCAGGGGAGCAAAAATGAGTAGACACCAGGAAATCGTAGAGGGAGGAGAGGTATGAACGAGATTAGTGCGAAGAGTGTTAGTCTGGTGGAAGGTAAGCTTGATGTCTAAGGGACGGAGAGAATTGTTGAGATTAGAAAGACGGAAATGTAGGGAAGGCAGAGGATAGAAGAGTTCCCAGGAGTAGAGAGTTTGGGAGAGAAGAAATTGGTTTAGCACGTGAGAGGGCAGAGTCTATGAAATGGGAGGGTAGTCAAGATGGGAAAAGAATTATGAAGAGTGGAATTTCTGCTGGAAGGAAATGAGGATCACAGATGCGGAGGGCACGGAGAAAGGGGAGATAAGAACACTTTTCTTGACAGGGGAAGCATGATAGGAAAAGTAGTGAATGTACATGCCACTGTGCATAGGTTTTTGGTAAACGGAAAAGGAAAAACCTGTATCTGAGCGGTGGACATGGACATCAAGGAAAGGAAGCAAGGAATTAGATTCCCATTCAGCTTAAACTTAATGGAAGGGGCAAGATTATTAAGAGCTTCAAGGAAAGGTTGGAAGAGACTGGAGTCATGAGGCCACAGAGCAAAGATGTCATCCACATAGCGGAGCCAGAGTGAAGGTTGCACATCCAGGGTAGGAAGAAGAACAGTCTCGAAGTATTCCATGTGAAGATTAGCAAGGACAGGAGAGAGAGGAGAGCCCATAGCGACACCTAAGGTTTGAGAATATTTCCCTTGAAAGGAAAAGGAGTTTGAGTCCACACAGAGGCGGATAAGATCAAGAAAGACATCAGTATGTATAGGGAGATGAAGAAACCCTTCATGGGCCTTCTCTCTAAGGAAATCAAGGACAACATCAAGAGGGACATTGGTGAAGAGGGACTCAAACGTCAAGACTAAGCATCTTACAAGGGAAATATTCTCAAACCTTAGGTGTCGCTATGGGCTCTCCTCTCTCTCCTGTCTTGTAATCTTCACATGGAATACTTCGAGACTGTTCTTCTTCCTACCCTCGATGTGCAACCTTCACTCTGGCTCTGCTATGTGGATGACATCTTTGCTCTGTGGCCTCATGACTCCAGTCTCTTCCAACCTTTTCTTGAAGCTCTTAATAATCTTGCCCTTCCATTAAGTTTAAGCTGAATGGGAATCTAATTCCTTGCTTCCTTTCCTTGATGTCCATGTCCACCGCTCAGATACAGGCTTTTCCTTTTCCGTTTACCAAAAACCTATGCACAGTGGCATGTACATTCACTACTTTTCCTATCATGCTTCCCCTGTCAAAAAAGTGTTCTTATTCCCTCTTTCT
>NW_026510029.1:0-14788 GCF_026875155.1 Cherax quadricarinatus | reverse complement strand
GTACAGGGGAGGGGACTGATCCGTGTCTTACGTTTCTATGGAGGCTGGCAACACTCTGGTGGGTGGAGGTGGTCATGGGAGGGGGGACTGATCCGTGTTTACTGTTTCTATGTGAGCCTGGCAACACTCTGGTGGATGGAGGTGGTCGTGGAAGGACTAACCTGTGTCTTATTGTCTCTGTGGTTTCGGCTGGATCATACACAATAACCCACACCTAGGAGAATGAAACGTAGAACGACTTCTCGGTCCTATTTGGACCATTGACTAGTCGTGACTAGTCCGACCGAAACGTCGTCAGAAGTTTCATTCTATGTGCGGGATATTTGTGTTTTCCAGTCACAGTATTGTGCCTTTTTAGTTTTTCGATGAACAGTCTAGGGGTGAGTTACATATATATTTCTCAAGAGCTTCAGGTAATTTATCTGGAATAGCGATGGGTAGTGTAATTGGCAATGAATATTCGTCTGAATTATAAGAAACCCATCACTAGAAGTATGGTATTTTGTTAGCTATAAAGGATAGCTTTTACAAGTGGAGGCTATGACTGCTTAACAAGCATCACCAGTATGCATGCATTACAAGCACCACCACTATGCATGCATTACAACAAGCACCACCACTATGTATGCATTACCTACCTTCCACACCACACAATTGCTTATATATTTTTTTTATATTTTGGATTCAGATTTGAGTTATTATATTATACGAACACTGTGGGCCTTATGCAAAATTTCTGGGATATCAACTGTATCATATCTTATTCTTATTTATCTCAGAGATTTGTTGAAAATTGTATGAAATACGGACAAGTTGATGAAAAAGACACGTGTGTAGCAGTTGGGTACCTTTATTGTTGATACGTGTCGCCTTCACGGTAGGCTTCTCCAGTCAAATGCACAGATCGGATTGCTGGCAGCAGAAGTGACGAGGTAGAAATTATGAAGATAATCAACTGTTGCACCTGTCTTATTCATCAGTCTGAGAGGTTACTTGCCAGTCTCATAAATGATTTATAGTAAATAGCCTTTACCAGAGTCAAACAATTGATAACTCTGTGGTAACTCGCATACTACAGCTAATTAGATTTTTATAGTTTTTTTTCAGACGTAATGAGCTGAATTAATAGCAAGGCAAGTAGACACTTAAGAAATTTATTGTTTGGATCTTTAATAATAATAATAATAATAATAATAATAATAATATAATAATAATAATAAAAAGGTCTAACGCATAAAAAAGTTATTCCAAAATGCTGTTCAACACTCATTGGTGTAATCTAAATTTTTAAATTGATTTCACCTTCGGCTGTACGTGAACACCTTAACAGAGGCATCACGTACATTACTGTGTAAAAGAATATTTAAGTTGGAGCATAAATTAATATATGCAAGAGCTGCAAAACAACACGGGGGAGTTGAAAGATAGCTCTAGGTCTTTCGTGTTGCAATCAAATGCATCAGGAGCTTGCAATGTTACAGAAAAGATGAATTTGGGCAGACACGTGAGCGTTCATGCTAAAACGCGTTTTAAACGCTCACTTACTCGGATTTCATCCTCTTTTCTGCAACATTGCAAGCTCCTGATGTGTTGATTGCAACACGAAAGGCCTAGAGTATCTTCAACTACCCCCGTGGTTGTTTTCCCAGCTTACATCATCTGTTCGCGATTTTTGCATATGCAAAAGCAAAACAGAATAAAGGAGTGACACACCAGTGGAGCCCCTAAATTAACTCCTAACATCAGAAATAATAATGCACGGCTTGCTTAAACAGAATATTAAGCAAATAGTTAACAGCAATTAGCGATACAGAGCAGCTACAAGGAACATACGACGGTGCACAGGAATATGAGTTACAAACGCGACCTAACCGGAACAAAATTATTATATTATAATCAAGGGGAAGCGCTAAACCCGGAGGATTATACAGCGCCGGGGGGGGGGATGTGGAAGGCATTCAGGCTTAATTCGGGGAACTGGAGCACAGATCCAATTCCCTAAATCAAGAGCCCCTCACCAACATCAAGGAACCTTCCTTGAGGGGACCGGGAACAAAAGCTTACAACGACGTTTCGGTCCGACTTGGACCATTTACAAAGTCACATTATGTGACCTTGTAAATGGTCCAAGTCGGACGAAACGTCGTCATAAGCTTCTTTCTTCTGTGTGCTGGTTAAAGACCTAATTCTCTTTATCTCTGTTGACATAGTTTCCACAGAGAACATTAGTCATGTTTATGACCACTAACAGGAACATACTCTACCCGATATGTGTCTATATTAAAAAAAAAAACACGAAAGGTCATTAGGTAAGAGCAGGGATCAGGTCTTCAAGTGCGGTTATACTGGAAGAGCGAAGACGTGTGGGGGACCGCTGGAGGTAAGGTCACTTTGTGACGTAAAAGGGCACAAGTGCAACTAATGTGACATTTATTGAGGCAACGATTTCGCTCTCCAGGAGCTTTATCAAGCCATTATCAAGCCATTACCTAATGGCTTGATAAAGCTCCTGGAGAGCGAAACGTTGCCTCAATAAATGTCACATTAGTTGCACTTGTGTCCTTTTACTTTACATATTGTCGGTAATTCTACCAACTTTATTACTTTAGTGACCTTGACTAATTACCCACCATGCACCAGCAAACAAGCGTAACTGCCACTAGAATAGTTTCTCCCACCATCCAAACTAAGGGGACTATAAACATCCTACTTAAAATGTAACTAAATATAAGAAAAACAATACATATTATAGATTTAGCTGTTAACGAAAAAACTATATTATTATTATAATCAAGGGGAAGCGCTAAACCCGGACGATTATACAGCGCCTGGGGGGGGGGATGTGGAAGGCATTCAGGCTTAATTCGGGGAACTGGAGCACAGATTTCCCAATTCCCTAAATCAAGAGCCCCTCACCAACATCAAGGAACCTTCCTTGAGGGGAAAAAAAAAAAAAACTATAAAAATAAATAAAATCTCTTTTGCCAAGTAAAATTTAGTAAAATAGACATGACTGCCCATTTTTTCTTTCACAAAATACACACTAATTATGTAGAAATCATTCCGATTTTCACAGAATACTGAAAAATCATAGTTTTACAAGCTTACATTAAGCTTAATTTGGTTCAGATTTCTCCCTTAAACATTTTTTTTTTTTAACATTTGTTAGGGTATTTTGACCACGCACCTTAATGACGGAATCAAAGGGGCTTTCCTTAATCATGTAAATTCATCAACAACATTTTTTTTGCAATTTTTTTTTGAAAATGTGTCGGTGTTACCGTATGAATATAAAAAATCATCATGGAAGTTAACATCTTTATGCTAAGTCTTTCAGTTTCTCATAAAATATCGTGAAAATTTGAAAACTAGGCACCTAAAGTCAGTACCTGGCCAACCGGGCTGTGGTTCGTACGTCAGTTTGCGTGCGGCCAGCAGTAACAGCCTGGTTGATCAGAACCTGATCCACTATGAGGCCTGGTCTCAGACCGAGCCGCGGGGACGTTGACCCCCGAAACCCTCTCCAGGTAAACACCAGGTAAACTTCAAGGTTAGCTGGACCCTTAGAGGCGCGTGAGTTTCCCGTCTCCTATCATGTTTATTTTTCCCCTATTTATTATTATTAAAGAATCGCCGGTATTCTCCCGGCCCGGGCCTTTTCCAAGTGGTGGCCCGGCCTTGGCTCCCTCTTTAGGGAGTGTCTGAGACCTAAGTCTCCCATGGGAGGAGACACAAGTACCTCCTCATCTTCGGGACCAACTGTCCCCAGGCCTAGCCACAAGCTAGGCCTCTCTGGTCTGCCATCCCCGCCCCAAGGGGGCTAATGGGAATGACAGTCTTATGAGCTAAAGACTCGGGCTCAGGCACCTACCCTACCTAGAAGGGTTAGCATGGTGTCGATGTTCCCCTATTTTCTACCTTGTCCATAATTACTATAACATTTGCTTTTTCTGCTTTCGTAAGGTGAAGTCCAGGATCTTCCTTAATTCATGGTATAACTTAACAATCTTTTCAGAACAATTGTGTTGTAGAGGTGTCAGTGAAGCTCAGACCCATGTGTTTATAATCTTAATTTTCAACTCCAGTCAAAAAAAAAATTTTCTTGGTTCTAAGAAAATGTAACAATCACAAATGGCAAAGACAATAATTATATTATTATAACTAGCAAACAGAAATCTAATTGATTATCTGTATGAAATATAACACCAGTATAATAATAACTACAATAAAAATAATAAAAAATTTACAGCAAGTACTTTTACAAGGTATACAGTCCTAGGTGATTTTAAATGACATACTACTATAAGAAAGCCGCTTTTAGTGGAAATTTGGTAAATTAGGTCATTTTTGTCCAGGTTTGGACCCACACTAGTAAAACTAACACAGGTACCATTATACTAAAGGGTGAATTAGACAATCGGTGTAAAGAAACCCTTTGTTTCTGCTCTGGTTGGGTGTAGTATTTGGGAAATCCTTTTGGACGCATGGTTTCATATTGAGACCCTGGCACTGCATGGCTTCAGTAGTTGGACCCGGGCACGCATGGTTCAGTAGTTGAGATCCCTGGACTGCAGGGCTTCAGTGTTGAGCCCCTGGACTGCATGGCTTCAGTTTTTAAAATCCCTGGCACTCAGGGCTTCAGTGTTGAGACCCCTGGCACTGCATGGTTTCGTATTTGAGATCCCTGGCATGCTGGCTTCGTATTTGAGTCCGGGCACTGCATGGCTTCAGTAGTTGAGTTCCCTGACTGAGGGCTTCAGTAGTTGGATCCCTGGCATGCGGGTTTCAGTAGAGATCCCTGGCATGCGGGCTTCAGTATTTGAGATCCCGGGGGGCACGCAGGGCTTCAGTAGTTGCCCCCTGCCTGAGGCTTCAGTGTTGAGATCCCTGGCACTGCAGGTTTTCAGTAGTTGAGATCCCTGGCATGCATGGCTTCAGTGTTGAGATCCCGGGCACTGCAGGGCTTCAGTGTGAGACCCCTGGCACTGCAGGGCTTCAGTTTTGAGATCCCTGGCACTGCTGGCTTCAGTAGTTAGACCCCCCTGGCACTGCAGGGGGTTCAGTGTTGAACCCCTGGCATGCTAGCTTCAGTAGTTGAGTCCCTGGCACTGCATGGTTTTCGTGTTGAGATCCCTGGCACTGCATGGCCTGAAAAAAATTCCTCTTCCATGTCTTTGGCCCTTGATATCGTACGTAGCTAAATTTTGGGCATCTTTAACTAAATCTGCGACTGCAGTTTGGAGACTAACAGTCTTCATTTTTTATGGTTGCAATCACCTGGTCTTTTATATACACTACATGTTCTTTTCATTGTTAATTGTGTCATTTCGACAGGGGTTTGGTATTTTTTTGACAGTTCATTCCACAAGCTGTACGCACCATTTCGAGGCCTTTGGTTTAAACAACTCTACCAGTGGTGTGGGGTTTCTTTTCTCTTGGAATTCTCCAAATTACGAGGGTTTAAGCAGTGTTGCTGGCCGCACAAATAAACAATGCGCTGGCAGGGATTGTCCGACGTTTCTGTTATTTTTTTTCCTTTAAAGTAACTCCCCTCTCTGTTCACAAGTGCATGTGATGCCCCTCTAAGTGCCTTCTAAGCTTATTTTGTTGAATTATTCATTTCTCAAGATTACCCCCGAAAACATAGGGTTTTAAAAACCGCCACTTTGAGTGGGTGACTGTAGCCAGGGTGAAAATATTCCCTTTTGCTGACATGTAGTATAATTTCTAAATATGAAGGGGCCAATCTGAAAAGGGGAAAAAGAAAAAAAATTTCCAATCCATTTTTAAATAAAAACCGGAAGTGTAGCAGTTAATAATAATAATAATTAAATCTTAGTCCCCTTTGGGGACCCAAATTTAAATGGCCTGCGACCCCCTCTGGGTGGCGTCCCCGGCATTAATTAAGAAACCCGTGGTTGTAGCATCAAGACACACCCCCCTTCAGCCCTTTTCCTCACTGTTTATCTGCGAGGAGTCTTTATCTGGAGGCAAATCTTTATTGTGAAGGTCTTTATTTTTGAGGCAGTCTTTTTCGTGAGGCAGTCTTTATCTATGAAACAGTCTTTTTTGTGGGCAGTGTTTTGGGGGAGAATCTTCATTTTAGGCAGTAACTTTTCGCCTCCGAGAGGAGAGAGAGGAAGGGAGTGGGAGGAAAGTAAGAAAGTAGGTTGCGTGGAAAAACGTGTGTCAGCGCTTTACAAACAAAATTAATTACATGGTCAACAAAAACAACAAAAATCAGCGCCCAAAAATATTTCAACGTAATTGTGGTATTTTTGGGGTTTTGAACTCAAAATGGCAGCAGGTTTTTCTATTGGCGTAGTTTTTTAGATATTGATACCTACCCTACCATAGTTTTTGTATTGTAGTGACATTTGTTATGCAAAAATTTTTTAAAAAAGATCAGAGTTTTGAGAGGTCTCAAAACTCCAGCGTCGTGTTAGCCACTAGACCAGCTAGCCCCAAAAAGATTATCCTGGAAAAATAAACACATTTGCGTATATTGTGATCCTTTACTGATACGTTTCGCCCCCAAAAGTGGGTTTTTAAGTCCAAAACAGAATACCGAGGGGAAGGAACCGGTATTTATAGTCGGACTATAAATTTCTCGCGTTCCCTTTCCCCCCGGAGTTCTGTTTTTGATTGAGAAAAACCCACTGTGTGGGGGAAACGTAGTAAAAAGGATCACATTTACTGATATATGTTTATTTTCCCTTGGTCGGTATTTTTTTACCTTTTTTTTCAGATTCATAATAGGTATATTTCTTCACCATGGGAAAGGTTAGCATAGGCCACCACTGTGACCATGGAGTTTGAGATCTTGTCGCGGGTTCTATACCCATCCCTGGTATGGTTTGTTTGATCGTGTCATTACGATTTGTGAGTTTTATTTGAGTTTTATTTTTAAAAAGGTTTAAGTTTAACGAGGGAGTTGTATCAACAACGACCAGCCTTTATTTTGTTTTTTTTTTCCGGATAAAACAGAAGTTTTCAGAAGGTCTGCTTAAACAATCCCAAAGCATTTTGCCAAATTGTGGGGAATACTCTTTTCTAAAAAAAAGAAAGAAAAACACAGATTTTGGGAAACAAGCTTATTTTGCTTATTTTTTAAAATGACACTTGGAGAATAAGACAAGTCTTTTTTTTTCCCCCCCCCTATGGGGTTTTTTTCAAACCTGTTTTAGGGAAAGCTTTTCGGGCTGTTTAAAAAATAGGGAAAAATAAAGTTAATCTTGGGTGTTCCTGTGGGGGTGAGAGAGTCGAGAAAAAACCCCCGTCGATTGTTATTTTTTGTATTGGAATTTGGGAAAAATTCCCGAGTACAAGAAAAATTTAAATGTGAATTTAATTTATTTGGAAACCCGCAAGTAGCCTGGGGAAAAAACGGGTGAACATTTTTAACATACCAGTGTTTACAAAAACTGCTGATCTTCCTTTTTAAAATGTTGAAAAAAACTCGGTGTTTTGGGCGTAACACAGGTGATACGGTTTGAAATGATTGTGAAAGGGAAACGGTTTCCCTGGTTTGGGCTCAATGGGGCTGAAAACATGACCCCGTCTGCCCCCAAAGAAACTTAAAAACCCTTGGGCCAGACTTAAAGAAAAAAGACTTTTTCAACAAGAAGTTAAAAGGGGGAAGGTATTTAAGGGGGAGGGGAAATTTAGGGAAAACCGTCGCTAGCCTGAGGGTACTGATTTACCTCAAACTCCCCCTCTCTTTTACCCCCCTGTTTTGTATTGCTGATAAGCCACTCCGGGCGAAACGTTTCTTCATTAAAGATTTCCTATGTTGCTTGTGTCTCAGTTCTTAAAAACCCATTCATCCCTCTGTGGGCCTGCTATCATGGATTTTAATACAAAGAATTTCAAAATTTGTAAAATTTTTTTGGACGAAGACCTACTTCGATAGGGGATGGTCCCTGTGACCCCCCCCCCGCCTCTCTTCGCCTCACCTGACTACAGTATATAACCCATGTCTAGGGCCCCTGTACTGACCTTATTTAAACTCGGGGTGGGAAGATCGTTTTAGAAAATTCCATTGATCAACTCTTTTCAGGGATTTCACTACCTTTCACAAATGGCACATGCTTCTGCCGAAAAAAAAGACCCCACATGCTCCATGAACACGACGGGACTCAGATTTGGGAAATTGGGCGAAATTCTAGCGAAAAGTTCAGAGGAAGAGGAAACCCCTGCTCCTTGTCAGATCTGACAGTCCCAAACATGGGCCAGCGAAATAAAAACGGGTGCGGAAATAAACACCGCACCCCCGAAAACCAAGAGGATGGAACACTGTGGAACAAAAAAAGCCCGTCTGCCCAAAGGGAGCGGGCAAACCAGCTCAACCGACCTGGCAAATTAAAGGGGTGAAGTTTACGGGGACCCGAACCCACTAGGGCGTTGTTTCTACCGGGGGAAAAAACGACACAACTGAAGTTCAAGATAGGGTTTCAATTTGAGGGGAAACCCAATTTTGACTCCTCTCAACAAGGAAAGAAAACCACCTTGAAGAGAGTCATGGAGCAGATCGCCATTCACCCGGGGAACTGGATCTCGGCAGAAGTCCCCAATTTAGTGATGCAACCCACTGTGATGCCCATCGGGCAGTGCAGCCCCCCCCTTTTGGGGTGTCGTAAACGTTCAAGGAAAGACGGCGGGCAACGCCCCAACCCGACGGTCCCATTCAGCATGTGGACCACTGCCACCCCAGCTGGATCGGTCTTGGGGGGGTACGATGTCAGGACCTTCACAGCAAACCATTTTGCTTTTTTCAAATGTCAGCGTTAGGGACACCTGGGTGCACTCTGTCCGAACGGTAATTGGGGTTGTCTGCACCCCAAAGCACCACCCTCCCGAGGAATCATCCCCAAGCTGAAAAAATGCATCGCCACCCACTCCACAATCCCCGAACTGCAGGCGAAACACCATCTGGAATCCTCGATCCCCCGAGAGGCCCCCAAAATGCAAGAATCTGGAAGACGCCAAAATCGGCAACGGGCTACGACGGATCATCACTCTCAGAAAGTGGGGGCAAGAAATTTTGTACCGCAGATCTTCAGCAGCTAACCCAAGTCACCCCAAAAATTTCCCAAAACCCAGAACCTCAACCAGGCGTAAAGGTAAAAGAACCCCCTGCACCCCTACCCAACGAAGAAAAAACAAGGGAACAGGGGGCGTAAACTGGGTGATCTGGCAATGCGTCACAGGGGGCAAAAACGACCCCCCCCCGGCCAAGCACGACAACGCAGGCACCCCTTCCCCGCACAGGCGCTTTGCAGACTAACTGGCACCTCACCAGCAATCCCGGTCCCCAAACCTGGTATACGCAACAGACCACGGTGCATAAAAAAAAATCCAAACCTCAGCACCCCCTACAGACACAACAGCCCAGAAATACCCACTTTTTTCGAACCCAACTCCAAAGCGGGCCCTCACCAGGGGGGATCCGTACACTATAAAGGGTGTTCACGGATCTTTTTTGAAAACACAATCAACTCCACGGAAAAAAAGGGGCATTGGCAGATGGTCAGTACGCCCTGAGAGTGTGCTTTTGACCGAGAGGGACGGGATGCCTGAATTGAGGTTCTAAGCGGGCGGGACTCAGTTCCAGCTCAGGAAACAACAGTGATGGAAAAAACCTGGGTACCAAACCCCCCTCAGGGCCTAAAATGGAACATTCAGGCCTGGGGGGAAAGCAGCACCTTTTGCTGGGGCAGTAATTCGGGAGGGGTTGACATCGTCTTGCAAAAAACTTGGTGCCCCGACTATGTCCCCCAAGACTCCCCGGTTTGCTGGGTTTTTTCGGCTGGCCCCGGGGGTTCACTGCAGGGGGCACAGCTTTTTGTATCCAACAATACCTCCGGGGGTTATTCCCAACCCTGTGGACTGTGGGGGGTTCGAGGACGGCCATCCTTGTGACTACCGGGGGCGCCCATTATCATCTATAACATCTACAAGCCCCCAAAGAACACCCCCCGTTTTGCAGAACCCTCGCACTAGCACGCACTGAGTGTTTTATTGGGGGTGGAGATTTCACGCACCCCACCAATGCTCCTCTCACTCAGAAACCCAAATGCGCGGGCAGACACACAGCAATGCCCCTACAGATTTTCCCAAGTAAAGTTGTAAAAATGGAGACCCCACACACCTGTTGGGTGGCTGCCTCGACCTTCCCTTGGGGTCAAGACAACTCGCAGCAGGACCCACAGGGGAAAAATCGTCCTCACCTTGTCGTGCCACTTTGCAGTGATCACCACCCAAACATCAACGCCTCCCCGTTTGTGCTCCCCTGCTAGATGGAGAAAAGGGGGCCAACTGGAAGGTGTTCCGGGATTTTTTCATGACTGGTGGTCCAATACCCCTTTTCGAAGACGTGATACGCTGAACAGGAGCTAATCACGTTCTTATCCAGGGAGCAGAGGAAAATTTCCCAAAAAAGTCCCCAGGGGCGCACCCACAAAAAAGACGGTGGTTCTACAACGCGAGGGCGGGGGCAAACCACCCCATCAAAAATTTTTTTTTGGGAAACTTTCAGGCGTAACCCACGGCAGGAAAGGAATACTCTGAAGCCATTGTGCAGCATGCCCCCAGAGTCTCTTCAGATAAAAACTGAGAAAAGGTGGAGGGTGCTCAAAATTCGGGGACACCACCTTTTTCTAAAATAAGGGGGAAGCTCAACATAAAAACTGGCAAAAAACAAGCCCAGGCACCGCACAACCGAACCCATCCCAAGGGGGTGAAAAGGGAGCTTTTCACTTCCCGGGGGGCCCCCACCAGCTCCCACAGGGCATCCGGAATATCGACGGGTCTTCTGCCACAGCGCCAGCTAACAATACACGCTTGGGGTCGGAAGATGTGACTGTGAAGACCCCCACGGGCTTTGGGAAATCCGACGTGCCATTAAAAAACACAGGGCACTGCCCCGGGGGTCGTGGGGTTTTCTACCCATGATTGCACGGGCTGGGGAGAGTGGGGGGAGGCCTATAGACGTCATTAACAAGTCTTTGGGGCCCCCGGACCTCCCCCACTTTAAGAAATACCATGTACCATTTCCAAACCCAAGGACCCCGGGGAGTAGAGCCCCTATCGTGACCCCTTAGCAAAACTGCTGGAAAGGGTGGTGTTAAACCGCCTCCTATGGAAACTTGGGCCCTCTCATCATCAAAATTTGGCTTCACCCAAAAGGGGTGGGTACAGCAGGTCATAACCATTTTACTAAGCCCAAATTTTGTATAAAAAAAAACCCAGTATTTTCGTTTACCTCGACCCTTTAAAAAGGGATTTGGAGCTCCGCCCACCGCAATTCTGGGAAAAATACTCAGAAGGGAAACAAAAGGGGCGCCCCCTGGGTGGAAAAGGTCCTCCTTAGGGGCAGGGGGCCGTGTCGTTTCAGAGACACTACCTTTCCCTTTTAAAACCCTGGAAAACGTACACCACAAGGTGTGCTCATCCTACCTTTTCAAAATCCTATCAGGGAAATTTTGAGCCTTCCCTTTTATAGTGGTACAAGCTCATCACTATGTGAGATCTTGCATCGTAGTGAATGGGAAAAAGGGAATTTTGAACGACAGGCTCAGAAACTTTGGACCTAATTACGCAGTCTTGCAAGGGGGAAATAGCCCAAGATCTCGGCCCAGAAAAAACTCTTGCAAAGAGTTTAAGGGGGCCCGATCTGGAATAATTTCTATTTGAATATAGAACTTGATTTGGGCAGGCTCCCACCCCGTACTTGGGAATCCATTTATAAAAAGCTACTTTCAGAACAGGCCGGTATGTCGGTCACATGCTCTATCAACCAACGCCATGAACCATGACGAGGCACCGTGCAGGGGCAAGCAAAGACGTACTTCGCTTGTACTATATATAACAACGCTCGCTCATTGACTACGGCCCCCGGGGTTAGCTCATCTCTTCCCACAAGGGAGGGGAAAGGGTGGGGCGTACAAAACAGGCGATAAGAAATATGCTTGGGGCCCCCATCGGACCAACACATATGTCTCAGATCTGGCCCCGGTTCCTTCCTTGGTGACAGGTAAGATACAAAACCCTGAAAGTGGAACGATTCTGCCAGGCACAAAGTCCCCAAGGGGAAAGGATATTGACAACCATGGGACAAGTCCACACTCTTCCGGACTACTCCCGGGTTCGTTCGTTTGTGCTGCTGGGCGGGGGCTGCTGCCTATAAAACCCCCTTTAAAGAGTTGTACCCTTTTTTGCTGGGTACCCTCCCTACCTCCCCCGGGGCCCCAAACCAGCCATGTTTTGCGTCATGCAGCTACCCTCTCTAAGCGCCTTTTGCATCAACCCTCAGAAATGTGAGACAACATGGGACTGGGAAGGGGGGCCCTTTCTGTATTTCACAGATGGTTCGTCGACCCCGACAGAAAGGGGGCAGCAGTGGGGCTGTACCACAATGGGCAAACCCCCAAGGGGGGCGACTCCCCGACCTGCACGATCCTCAAGCTGAGCTGGTGGCGTTCAGCAGGCATTGTCACATGCCCCACACTGCTGCCTGTCATACATGTTGATTCCACCTCTGCAATCAATCCCCTCCCATCCTCAACCCAGGGACAATGTTCACCCCCAAAAACCCTCGATCCTGACAAAATCGCCTTAGAAGTTCAGGGTAACAGATGACATTGATGGATCCCCGCCTGGGACCGGGAATGAGGCGGGAGATGATGCACCAAAGGGGCAAAAAACTATCCACATGTTGGATTTCTCCCCAAACAGCCTACGACGACCAAACGTGGCTCCGAGCCCTAAACTTATTGGGGGGGTCTTAGGTGATCCCCTTCAACAGTGGTAACCCCAGAGCGCCCCAGGGGGAACCCCCTCCAATGATGAAGCTGGTCCAGGCGCAGTGTACCGCCATCCACGGTTCGTTTGGGGTTTCCCCCCGCAAAAAATGATGGTAATAGGGTGAGGAGGAGTGTGCCCGTATGTCAGCACGTTGTCCCCGCGGCCCCCAACATATCTTTTGGAGTGCGAAGTTACGAACACTCCCAGGCAACTAAGATTGATATTCCCTCCCGAAGAGGAACCAAGATGACTGTGGCCCCCACTAGGTACCATGGAGTCTACAACCTGTGAAGTTATCGCTCTGTAAAAACTTTAGCAGTATTACCCAAAACGGCCCCCCCTCAGGAAAATTAATGAATAGAAAACGAAATAATAATTTAAAAAAGATAAAAACTTTTTTTTTATTAAAGCAAAAATAAACAATAAAACATGCAGGTATATCCCCATTTGAAAGAAAAATGAAAAAAGAAATTAAAAAAAAACATTTGAACCAAAAGCAATATATTATTGGGGGGTCTGGTTTGGGACACTTCTTTGTTTAAATCTTTGCCGTTGCTGATGGGGGGGGGGAGGGGGGGTCGCAGGTTTTGGGGGCCACCACCGGCTAGTTCTTCACGGTATCGCCCCTGAGTTTTCTATCCCGATGACAGGAAAGCAGGTTCTTTACCGCTGCAATGATGAGGGGTTACGTCTTGCAATTTCATACAGGTGCACAGGTAATTAAATCCAATATGGGACGTCTCCAGGACGTTAGTCCGTCTCCGTCAGTTCTCGTTGATTGACAGGTGACCCTCACTGTCACCCAAGCTGAAAAGATAGACAGGTTACCCACTGCTTAAATAATCACTCTCCATGATGAGTACAATACCTAAAAGACGTGGTGATTATTACAACAGTCAACTTAGAGCAAGGCTGAAGACCAAAGTGAAGCTTTCAACCAATAAATCCACTAGAATACAAGGCAGGCATGTACTTACAGTAGTGTTGGGAGCTGTGAGTCGAGTGATTTACTGTTTGACCAGAGCCCCACACGTCACCTTTCGGGGGGGGGGGGGTAGAAGAGGGAGGGGAAGGGATAGTGGGAGCTAGACTGACCCTACGTTAACAAGCAGCCGGCAGTCAAACTATCACTTTAGGGGTGGGGGAAAAAAGGCGGGAATAGCGGGAGCTTGACTTACCCTACCTTAACAAGTAGCCGGCAATGAAACTATTGTTACTATATACTCCCTCGCTACTCCTAGCTATTGAACTTTTCCCTCACAAACCAGACAAGCTGTTACCTGTGATAACGACATATCCTCCTCCTCGCTAGTGTCCATAGTTAGGAGTACATATGGTGTTGTCGCTTATGAGATGCACCAGTTGAACTGACCAGAAGAGTGCTTGAACAGCATACGTCGCATCATTGTAAACCTTTCTCCCTCGGGGCCAGAGGACGGGTCATCGCAAGATTGAGACCCGTGCCAGGACTACGGTCTTGGAGAACATTATACATACATACCTATGCTTTACTTTCTACAAGATTGATAGACTGAACACATCGACTCCAGGCTGAGGGACTGATTAACTCAAACTCCTCTCCTTAAGAAGTTAAAGTAGCAGCTTGTCGGACAAGAGAGGTTGAACTCCTTCCTTACATCAGCCAAGATGAAGAACTTGTACACGGCAATAATATCCCTGGACTTCTTCGAATGGGACTTGAATATCGACCTGGAGGTTGGCGGCTGTTTATAGACAGCTCCATTAGAAATGTCTTATTTCACATTAGTAATCAGTATATCTCTTTCAATTGCTCACTCAGTAAAACTTAAAAAAAAGTACCAAAATTTCTGATGGTATTGCAGAAGCTTTGCTATCATGAGGACAAGATGTCTGTGTTGATCTAAAGATGGTAAGTTTCTTGCTTGAGCAACAGAGTGGCTATACAAGTACTGTTTTCATCTGTTTATGGGGGCAGCAGGCAAAGGCAGATCTTTTAAAAAAA
>NW_026510028.1:0-14979 GCF_026875155.1 Cherax quadricarinatus | reverse complement strand
TTTAATGAAAAAAATTTTTCCCTGGGTACCCAATTGAAAACCCGGTTTCGATACGATTCGTCGAGACGTGTCCACGTGTGGCTTGAACTGCCCGTGTGTGCCAGTGTTACAACCCAGCCAGTGTGCGCGCATCTAAGCATACATTCGGTACAATTCCATATTATCACTGTTTTGGTGCTTGTTTCTGCAAAATAAGTCACCATAGGCCCCAAGAAAGCTTCTAGTGCCAACCTGTGGTAAAAAACAGTGAGAATTAGTATGGAAATTAAGAAAGATTTTGAAGGGTTTGGGGCTAACCCTGAGAAGCCTATGCCAGTTGTGGAATCCACTGTGCCTACTTCAAAAATTAAGGAAATGTGTGCACAGTGGGTTGAACTGCAAACCTTTATGGATGAAAATCACCCTAACACAGCTAGTGCAAGCCGTGCTGGTGACTATTACAATGACAATGTTGTGGCCCATTTAGACAAATCATAAAGGAACGGGAGGTACAGAGCTCTATGGACAGATTTGTTGTGCAACAGAGGTCCAGCGACTCTCAAGCTGGTCTAGTGGCATCAAAAGAAGAAGGGAAGTAACCCGGAAAAGGACTTGCTACTCAAGTCCTAATGGAAGGGGATTTCCCCTTCTAAAACACTAACACCATCACACTCTCCCCTCCTCCCATCCCATCAATCATCACCAGATCTTCATTAAAGGTAAGTGTCAATTATTCTATTGTTATTTTTCTGTTGTTATTGTTGTTATTGTAATTATTCTATTGCATTAAACTTAATATTTCATGTTGTAAATATTTTTTTTTCATACTTTCGGGTGTCTTGCACGGATTAATTTGATTTCCATTATTTCTTATGGGGAAAATTGATTCGCTTTCGATATTTTCGGTATTCGATGAGCTCTCAGGAACGGATTAATATCGAATACCGGGGGTCCACTGTACAGCGCAAAGTCCCTGTTTTAATCCAAAAACACGGTCAAAGTTTTTTTTTTTCTCATTACGCACTGTGTGCTGCAGGATTTTTTTTATACTGCACACACTGACCACATAGACCAATTCTTTCATATGTAGGCCTACCAGCTTTCTCTCACTAGATTTGAGGGCGCTAGAATTTAGGCGTACTAGTACGTCAAAAACCCTGGTGCGTAAGCCATACTAATACGTCCGAAACCCTGAAAGGGTTATATACTACAATGTTGCCAGATTCTTAAGCTATTTTTCTGTAAGTTTAACTCATATGTGTATATTACTTTTTCATTGTTTTCTGTAGTATATAAGTTTATGCAAATTAAAATAAAGTTATCAAGTTAGAGAAGAGAGAGATTTTGGGAGATGTTAAGCAAGTTTGTAGGAACTTTTGAGCCAAGCGAAAGAGTAATTGTGGCAGGAGACCTAAATGCTAAAGTAGAAGAAGCATTTAGAGAGGAGTGTGGTAGGTAAGTCTGGGGTGCAGGTGTAAATGATAGTGGGGAGCATTTGATTGAACTTTGTATAGAAAGGGGTTTGGTTATAGGTAACACATATTTTAAGAAAAAGAGGATAAATAAGTATACAAGATATGATGTAGGGCAAGATGACAGTATAGTTTGTTGGACTACGTATTGGTAGATAAAAGACTCTTGGGTAGACTTCAGAATGTACACGTTTATAGAGGGGCCACAGATACATCAGATCACTTTTTAGTTGTAGCTACAGTGGGAATAGAAGGTATATATATAGGATGCAGGGAAAATGGAAGCAGCAAGTAAGAGAGAAGTGAAAGGTTTATAAACTAAAGGAGGAGGCAGTTAGGGTAAGATATAAACAACTGTTGGAGGACAGATGTGCTAGTGAGAATACAGGAAATGGGGTAGATGTATGGGGCAAGTTTAAGAATATAGAATTAGAGTTTTCAGCAAAAGTTTGTGGTTACAGGAAGTGGGTGTGGGAGGGAAGAAGAGTGACTGGTGGAATGATGATGTAAAGAGAGTAGTAAGAGAGAAAAAGTAAGATACGAGACGTTTTTAAAAAGTAGAAGTGATGCAAGGAGGGAGGAGTATTTTGGAGTGAAAAAGAGGGTTAAAAGAGTGATGAAGCAATATAAAAAGAGAGCAAATGAGAAGTGGGTGAGATGTTATCAACAAATGTTGTTGAAAATAAGAAAAATTTTTGGAGTGAGATTAATAAGTTGAGAAAGCCTAGGGAAAGAATGGATTTGTTAGTTAAAAATAGGAAGAGAAAGGTTATTAAATGGAGATTTTAGAGGTATTGGGAAGAGGAGGGAATATTTTGAGGAATTGTTAAATGTTGATGAAGATAGGGAAGCTGTGATTTTGGTATGGACAAGGGGGGAATTAGCATCATATATGAGTGAGGAAGAACCAGCTGTGAGTGGTGGGGGAAGTGCATTTGGCAGTGAATAGAATGAAAGTGGGTAAAGCAGCTGGGATTGAGGGGATAAAAATAGAAATGTTAAAGTAGGTAGGAATATAGTTTTGGAGGGGTTTAGCATTTTTTATTTAAAAAATGTATGGAAAAGGGTAAGGTACCTAGGGGTTGGCAGAGAACATGCATAGTTCCTTTGTATAAAGGCAAAGGGGACATAAAAAGAGTTTTAAAAATTATAGGGGAATAAGTCTGCTGGGTGTAGGTATTAAGTTGGTAGACAGCAACCGCCCAGGGAGGTACTACCGCCCTGCCAAGTGAGTGTAAAACGGAATCCTGTAATTGTTTTACATGATGGTAGGATTGTGGTGTCTTTTTTCTGTCTTTAAACATGCAAGATTTAGGTACGTCTTTACTTCTCTTACACTTACGTCACACTACACATACATGTACAAGCATATATTATACACACCCTCTGGGTTTTCTTCTATTTTTTTTTCTAGTTCTTGTTCTTGTTTATTTCCTATCTCCATGGGGAAGGGGAACAGACTTCTTCCTTGTAAGCCGTGCATGTTGTAAGAGGCGATAAAATGCCGGGAGCAAGGGCTTAGAAACCCCTTCCCCTGTATAACTTACTAAATTTAAAAAGGAAAATTTCGTTTTTCTTTTTGAGCCACCCTGCCTTGGTGGGATAGGGCCGGTTTTTTTAAAAAAAAAAAAGGTCTGTTGAGTATACCTGGTAAAGTGTATGGTAGAGTTATTATTGTTTAGAATTATGAGTAAGATTGGAGAGCAGGACAGCAGAGAACAAGGAGGCTTTAGGACAAGTAGGGGGGGTGTAGACCAAGTGTTTGCAGTGAAACACATAGGTGAACAGTATTTGGATAAAGGTTTAAAGAGGTGTTTATTTATTTTACTGTACCAACAGGGAGACAACTTGTACACAATGCAAAGTGTTTGTGTTATGGTGTAAGTTTCACAAACATGGAAATAAGTCACTCTGTCTGACATTTTTGGGTTATCCTAGGTAATTATGCACATTCTATGTATGATAATCTATAAAAACTGTATTAATGTTAAATGTACCTGAATAAAAATTTTTCCACTCACAAACATTGAAATGAATGTGTATGAACCATAACCAGATGCGTTCCTCTACTTGTTTACATATTCCGCCTCTCTGTCCTTCATTCACTCGCCTCTCATTTATGTATTTGTTTTATCTCGTTTATTCACCACTCACCCTACATTAAGACTAAAAATATTTTTAAGGTAAGTAATGAGTGTACTGTCAATGCATTTTATCACCTAGGGCACTTTAAATGTATATTACGTGTGGAAGGGATGGCCATATTACCACATTTGACCTTTTGAAATAAATACTACTCACTTCTCACCTTACACTAAGACTACAAATATCTTAAGGTAAGTAATGAGTGTACTGTATGCATTTAATCGCTCTAGAGCTCTTTAAATGTCGTAGTATTATTACATGTGGGTGGGGTGGCCAGGTAGGCTACCATATCCCCCACACTTGACCTCCTACAATAAATACTACTCACCTCTCAATCGACAGTACAACTACAAATACATAACTTGAAGGTGAGTAATGAGTGTACTGTGTGTGAATTGTACTTTTTATTGTTTTTAATCCCTAGTTCTATTGCTATCTTAATATATGCTAGTGTAAATTTGTTATCTGGCATTTACATGCATTTATAAGTAAGAAATGGTGTTTCTGCTTTCTGGCGTGTCTGCTTTCCGGTGATAGCCTGTAACCTAACCTGCAGTATAAGTGAGGCCCCTACTGCACATTTAAAAATAGTAAACTATTATACAGTAGACCGTTATATTACCGGTAGTTACGTTCCTGAAAACACCATGTTAGGTAAATCCATCTTAGATAAACTGAAGAACTCAACTGAAGAAAACAGGTTTTGTTCCTGGGAGCCCAAAAAAACCCCGAACAAATTTTTTTTTTTAGACCTCCAGACCTTACAAAAATAAAGTGATATGTAATTGTAGTTCATTGTAGTGATGTATTATGTTGGTTTTACTGCTTAAGACTACAAATGCAACATAAATAATAGTATTTCTTATCTTAAAATTGGGGGTGCTGGTGTTTGTTGATGACTGTGAAGAGAGTGGAGAGTTATGCTGTGGCCCTATTGGGCTGATGTGGATGGCAGAGGTTCTGGTACTGAAGTTGATGGTTGTACTGGAGTGTTGCATAAATTTGTAATGGTTTTCTTTTGCTATTTTCCCCTGCAGTACATTATACAGCTGACGGTAAGGTATAGCTGCTCTAGACACCGTTTCAGAGCACTGCTTCTAGATTTGGCAGGTTCCTCTTCGATGAAAAAGTCTAACATTATTTAGTAAGTCAGTCATGTTAGTAAAGGGTCAGTTAGTAAGTCAGTCGTAAAAGTCAGTAAGTCAAGTCAGGCAGTAAGTCAGTCAAATCAGTCAGTCAGTAAGTCAGTCAGTCAGTCAAGTCAGTCAGTCAGTCAAGTCAGTCAGTCAGTCAAGTCAGTCAGTCAGTCAGTAAAGTAAGTCAGTTCAAGGTCAGTCATCAGTCAGTCATCAGTCAGTCAGTCAGTCAGTCAGTCAAGTCAGTCAGTCAGGCAGTCAGTAAGGTAAGGCGTCAGTAAGGTAAGTCAATCAGTCAGTGAAGTAAGTCAGTAAGTCAGTCTGTCAGTCAGTAACTCAGTAAAGTGAGTCTGTTAGTTAGTCAAGTCAGTCAGTCAAATAAGTCAAGTCAGTCAGTCAGTTATTCATCACACAAACTCATATATTTACCTCTTTCATTTTAATTGCACAAACTGATGCTTCATTAACCTTTGAGGTTTCGCCGACAAAGTACGGCTTACGACCCGGGGTTTTTTTGACGTACTAGTACGCCTAAATTCTAGCGCCTCAAATCTAGTGGGAGGAAAGCTGGTAGACCTACATATGAAAGAATGGGTCTATGTGGTCAGTGTGCACAGTATAAAAAAAATCCTGCAGCACAGAGTGCATAATGAAAAAAAAAAAATTTTGCCCGTTTTTTTTTGGGAATAAAACAGCGACTTTGCACTGTATTTTCGTATGTATTTTTTGGGTTGTATTCTAGTTTTTTTGGTCTCATTTTTAGAATGGAAGACATATTACAGAAATTGAGATGATTTTGACTGGTTTTACAATAAAAAGTACCTTGAAATTGAGCTCAAAGTAGCAGAAATGTTCGATTTTTGCCAAAGTTCAAAAGTAAAAAAATCATGCCAAGCATCCAATACATGTCAACTGGTGAGTCTAATATTCTTTCCCCAAGTGGGGCCAATATTATTTATACCATTTTTTACACTAATGCAGTAGTCTGCATAACAGTAAATCTATTTTTTGTGAGAATAAAAAATTCAAAGTGGAAGCAAAGAATATAAGAGGGGCCTTGAGACGTGACTAATGAACAGAGGAAATGTCATTTTTGTGCCGGGAAATGTCTTTCTTGTTTATTCTGGACCCTATTCGGAAATTGGCATCTTTTGAAATTTGTGTGAAATTGGGCCCAAATTGCTAAATTCTGACCACTGTATGGATATTGAAATTGATAAATGGGTGGTTTTTGCACTCATTCGATAGAAAAATGGAGTTCTAGCGAAATTTTTCATGTTTTTTTGTCGACTAGTACAGTGGAATTGGCGAAAATTGCTCAAGGGGGCCCAAAATCCCCGATGCGTAAACATCGCCGAGACCGCTAACTCCCCCGAGAGCATAATTCCGAAAGTTTTCTATCAAATTTCAACTTTTGGTGTCTTTTATGATCGGGAAAAGATTTCTCTATTTTTTCATAAGAGAATTTTTTTTTTTTTAAATTTGGCCTGAGAACGAGTCTCGGAGAGAGCCTGTCGGCCCTCAAAGGATTAAGGCCATAGGCTCTCTCTTATCTAATATCTCTGTTTTCTTTGTTAACTTCAAAGACTTTAAATGCTTATACCTTTTCTTGCCACTTCAGCAACGCTCTTATGCCTACTTGTTGCCATGATTGCTTGGCAGATAAAAGATAGGGCAATTAAAAGATCAAAACATAATTCACAAACACAGCTAGTTCCTAGGAGACGATCGTATTGAAGGCTGGATGGGGGTGGCAGGAGTGTTGGGGGTGGTGGTGGGAGTGTTGGGGGGGGCAGGGGATGGCGGTAGGTCTTCTCCCGCTGACACAATGGTCTGACCCACAACAAGGCAGTAGATTGAGCTGGAGAATTTTTTTTCGTTTTCCACACACAGAACCATGTTAAGTTAATTTTACTAAGTACAGTGGACCCCCGCTTAACGATCACCTCCCAATGCGATCAATTATGTAAGTGTATTTATGTAAGGGGTTTGTACGTGGGATGTTGGGGGTCTGAAATGGACTAATCTACCTCACAATATTCCTTATGGGAACAAATTCGGGTCAGTACTGGCACCTGAACATGCTTCTGGAATGAAAAAAATATCGTTAACCGGGGGTCCACTGTATTATATAAAATTGTGCCGCAATTTTTCAACAGTGCAATAACCAGAGCATGGCAATAAATCTGTGTAATATAACAGTCTACTGTATTACGTGGATTTATTTGCCACATTTTGGTTATTACACTATTGAAAAATTGAGGAACAATTTTTTTACAACAAATTTCTAAAATTAACTTAACACAGTTCGGTTTGTGGGAGGAGAAAAAAATTTGGAGCATCGCCCACGAGATATTTCCTCAACTCGTGCAGCTGCCTGGCTGTGGGTTAAACCACCGAGTTAACAGGGGAGACCTACCGCCATCACCTGCCACCCTTGTCCCAGCCTTCAGTTTATACTCATGTAGGATCGTTCTCTCCTAGGAGCTAGCTGTGTCTGTGGATTGTGTTTTGGTCTTTTTAAATTTCATATCTTTTATCTGCCAAACAATCATGGGGAACAAGTAGGCATATGAGTGTTGTTGAAAAGTGGCAAGAAAAGATATAAGCATTTATATCTTGGAGTTACAAAGAAAATCGGATATTACACAAGCTTAAGGTGGGCTCACATGTGATGGATATAGCGAGAACCCATAGCCTTAATGAAGTGTTTAGTTCGTACAATTAAAAAGAGTGAGAGTGAATATACAAGCTTGTGTAATGAATAACCCAGAATGACATGTAGATCACAAGTAAATAAAAGAATGACACATAAATGACAACAAGTAAATAAAACGGAAAACTTATTGCTCGAGTGAAATGAACAAATATCAAAGAAAGGTGCACTACTTAATTTCATCTTAATTAGGAAAAAGGCCTTGCAATTGTTTAAAGCAGTGTGTGATAAGGAAGGAAGGCCTGAAAAGGAGTGTATGTTTAGCACAGGCTGGTTCCACAACTTTAAGTTGCATAATAAGTTACATAATACATATTAAGTTTTCTGGTGAAAGTGCTTCAGCTAATCATACAGCAGCAAGTAATTTCCTGCTGAATTGCAGGAAATTATTTCAGAGGGTGGCTATGAGCAACATCAAGTGTTTAATGCTGACGAGACAAGTGCTTTTTGGGAAGAAAATGCCAACAAGAACTTATTTAAGTCAGCAAGAGAAAAGTGTTACCGGGCTTCAAGGTAGCAAAGGAATGCTTCACCTTGCTCCTTTGCAGTAATGCGTCAGGGATTTCAAATGTAAGCCTATGGTTATTTACTGCTCTAAGAATCCCCATGCCATGAAGGGTGTAGATACAAACCCTTACCTGTAATTTGGAGGGCAAATCAGTCAGCATGAATGACAGAGAAAATATTTATTGAACTGGTTTAAGCATTACTTTATTCCTGAAGTCAAGTTTTACCCGCACAGTAAGAACTTTGCATTCAAGGCTCACTTCATTCTTTATAATTCCCATACTCATCCAAAGACTTTGATGGATGTGACCCCACATGTAAAAAAGTGGTATTTTACCTCCCAAAAACATCTCTAATACAACCACTGGATCAGGGCATTTTTAACCCTTTCAGGGTTGGTAGGCCCTCTCCGAAACTTTTTTCAGGGTCGGAAATTTTTGAAAAAATAAAATTATTTTTTCTTTGAAATGGGTAGAGAATCTTTTCCCAATCATAATGACACCAAAAGTATGAAATTTGATGAAAAACTTACGGAATTATGCTTTCACAAAGTTAGCGGGCCGACAATGTTTAAGCATTGGCGATTTTACCCACTTTTATCCTATTTTCGGCCCAATTCCAATGTACCAGCGACAAAAATCTTAACTATTTGCCCAGAACTCCATTTTTTCTATCGAAGGAGTACAAGAAACTACCCATTTACCCATTTCAACTATCCAACACAGTGGTTCCCGAATTCCCGCAATTTTGCCAATTTCACACAAATTTCAAAGATGCCAATTTCCAAATAGGGTCCAGAATAAACAAAAGACATTCCTGGCACTAAAATAACATTTCCTCTGTTCATTAGTCACATCCCCAGGCCCCTCTTACATTTTTTTGCTTCACTTTGAATTTTTATTCTCACAAAAAATAGAAGATTTACTGTTATGCAGACTAATGCATTAGTATAGAAATGGTATAAATAATATCAGCGTACTTTTGAAAGAATATTAGACTCACCAGTTGATGCGTATTGGCACGTGGCTTGATTTATTTACTTTTGAACTTTGGCAAAAAAACGAACATGTCTGCTAAATTTGAAAATCAATTTCAAGGTACTTTTCATTGTGAAACCAATAAAAATCATCTTAATTTCCGTAATATCTCTTCCATTCTATAAAATGAGACCAGGAAAACTGGAATACAATCATAAATAGCATATGAAAATACACTGCAAAGTCGCTGTTTTAAACCCAAAACACATTTGGAGTTTTTTTTTTTTCCTCATTATGCATGTGTGCTGCAGGATTTTTTTTTTTATTATGCGCACACTGACCACATAGACCCATTCTTTCATATATAGGCCTACCAGCTTCTCTCACTAGATTGAAGGCACTAGAATTTAGGCATACTAGTACGGCACCAACCCTGAAAGGGTTAAGTCATTTTAGGGGTAACTACAAAAAAAAAGTCATGAAAAAACTAGTTGCATCAATGGGGCTCTGACTCTAGCCTGGGGGTACCAAGTTTCTGGAATAAAATTTAACATTGCAGATGCCATCAGCTATGCTAGAAGTGCATGGAATGAAGTGCCACAATCAACATTAAATGTAGGCTGGGGGGAAAATTATGGCCTTCTTTCATGGTTTTTTCCCCTTTCTTGAGAGTCAGGTTTGGGATATTGTTCAGCTGACAAGGAGATTACCCGGTGATGGTTTTGAAGATATGAATGAAGATGTGAACGGGGTTCTTAGAAGATGATGAAGACAGTAGTTTCCCAAAGGGGGAAATGTTGGGCAAAGCTCGATGCACAGATCAAGGGGGCCAGATATGAGAAGATGAAGAAAACCCGAAGAAAAACAGTTAACACTGCAGCAGTTACATGAGCAATTCCATGTTGCTGCTAAACTAGCAGACTTTTCACTGAAGAGGATCCTGACAAATCTAGAAACAGTGCTTTGAAACTGGGTCTAGAACAGCTGATGATGTCTTACCATCAGCTGTATAATGTACTGCAGGATAGAAGAGTGCAGAGTCCATTAAGAAATTATGCACTCTCCAGTACAATCATTGACTTCAGTACCAGAACCTCAACCATCCACTTTAGTACCAGAAAATCAACCATCCACTTCTGCCGACAACCAACAAGCATCCACCTCAGCCTAGTAGGGCCATACCATGTATATCCACCCTCTTCACAATCACTGATACACACCAGCAACCACAATTTAAGGTAAATAATATTGTCTCTGTTGCATCTGTAGTCTTAAGCAACAAAAACATTATCATTTTTATTTTCCTAAGATCTGGATGTCTAAAAAAAAAGGTGTTTGGCTTTTCTGGGGGTCCCAGGAATGTAACCCTATTTTTCCCATAAGTTCTTCAGTTTACCTAACACGGACTTAAATAACATGGCGTTTTCAGGTCTACTGTGCATATACATAAACATATTCATGTACATATATATATACAGTGGTACCTCGGCATACGTCCGCTTTGGAATAAGTCCAACTTGGTATATGTCCTGTTTGGACGCGAAAATTTTTGCTTCGTATACGATCTTGTTTGGAATACAGCTCGCGTGCTAGAACTTGTATGGGTCAAAATGAGACATGACACCTCGCACTACCCTTGTTTACCTCTCTCAAGACAATGCCATGACTGCCACTAGCGTCAGTACGCCCATCGCTACCATTCAGTAAACAACTCGCGCTGTAACTCTCTGTGAATTTTCACACGATTTTTGTGTTTTTTCATATAAATTTTTAGTAAATTCAATAACCATGAGTTCTAAGAAAGTTAATGAGAAGAGCAAAGCAACGAAGAAATGGTTAGGATCACCATGGAGGTAAAAAAAAGAGATTGTTGAAAAGTATGAAGGTGGCATGCATATCCAGGACTTGGCTGCTGCATACTGTATGCCAAGAACAATGGTATCTACGAGTGTGAAAAATAAAAATGTTATTAAATTGGCTAACATTGTGAAAGGGGTAAAATCGATTACCAAACAAGAATCAGGGACATCAGAGCATGTTGAAAAATTGCTTTTGATCTGGATAACAGAAAAAACAGTGTACTGGCAATAGTATATCAGAGGCCAATGGTTTGCGAATAGGCAAAACTGATGCATGCCGACCTTTTGAAAAACAAGGCAGGAATGAGCCCGTACTTCATTAATCAAGAAAATCTTTGCCAAATGGATGGACGTCAAAAACTTTGCAGAGAAGAACACACCCCAACAAAGCCCAATCAAGCCATAATAGCATTATCTGGAATGACAGACAATGTCACATTTCCAAAACATCCTGAGGAGAAGGCAGAAGCAAAGTTCTTTGGACAGATTTTTAGCAAAAGTCAAACCTGGTGAGCTTCAACCAGGTCCAAATAGGAAAAAAGAGACAGAAAAGAGAAGGGGACTCTCCTTCCAATCAATAACATTTCCTCCTCCTCCTCTTCCTCCCTTCTCAGCACTATCCTAGTAGGCACTCGACTCTTTTCAGCAAAGTAAAATGAGGATAAATTTGCATTTATTTCATCTAATTCTTTTGTATTTATGCATGTATTTTAGTATTAAGTAAAGTTTGAATTACATATTTTAGTATCAAGCAGTGTTTAAATTATTTTATACAACCCATCAATGTATAATATGCCAATAACAACAGGATTTTTTTTTCAATGGAATGGATTAATCGTTTTCCCTATACAGTGGAAACTTGACTTACAAGTTTAATCCATTCTGAGACCTAGCTCGTAACAATTTACTCATATAGCTAATTAATTTTCTGCATTTAAATTAATTGAAAAGCCATTAATCCATTCCTGCACTCTGGAGACAAAACAACATACTTAAATATGAAGCTAATATCAACTGTACAGCTTATTTATCTATCACAATTCATCAAATATGGACATAAAAAACAATATAATTAACACAGAAACTGATATATACTCAAGAAAGAATAAAATAGGCCATAATAGGGTTTGGCAGAGGCAGCAGCGGAAGCATCAGCCTTTTCCCTGTCCCACTTTGACTATACGTAGTATCTTCCCATTCTCTTATTGTAAGAGAAAAAAAACAGATTATTTGTGAGGCTAACTGCAGTAGATCATAGTTTTTAAGGAAAACACTGAAACAATGTATTTATAAATAAGAAATATCTTATATAAAAGCATAATAAAAACATAAAACGTACATACACTAAAAAGTAAAGAAATAAACTGTTTTAAAATAAAGTGATATTGTCCTTATACATTTGGAGCAGAGATTTGGGGGGGGATGTTGAGGGTGGGAGATTGGTAGTGCGGAATATGATGTCAGTAGCCTGTAAACCTCCAACAACAAAATTGTTTTGTTTGAATGCTGAAATTAACTGATACAATTTTTTTTGCTTAATCACTAAACAAAATGATACAGCTTTAGTATCTACATGTTGTAGATGTACTAATTTGGGGCATTGCCTCTGAGTCTACAACGTGTGCCATTGCTTTGTTTTCTATATTTTGCTGAATTCAATGAAACATTGTCTTTTTTTCTCGACTGTCTTTGCACTTTTTTTCTTAGGCCCGGGTTAGAAAAAAGAAATTTGGGCCCAAATACTGAAAAAAAAAATGCAAGCAAAACGAGAGAATGCCCCAACGATTAAACAAGGCCCGCTCCCCGGATGTTTTGGCTGCTGGCCTTAGGACAGATGCGAATATTATTACGTCGATTATGTATTTTTATTATCTTAAAATTCGGGAACTGAAGCTCTATCTTTTTTTATTAAATTTTATTATTATGAATTTTTTTTATTATTAATTTGGGAAAACTGAAGCTCTATCATTATTTTTTTTTTAAAATAATAAAAAATAAAATTTTATATTATTTTTATTATTATTATAATAACGCTGCCAACTCAGTGCACTTTTTTCCTCACTTGGGAGTAGTTCCCCATGCTTTGCTTACATTTTTGCATTATTTGGCCTAATTTCATTTTCTAAGAGGGCCTGAAAATACAGTAAAAAGGACAGTGCTGAAAGAAAAAGAGGTTGTTTTTCCATGGAATATAGAAATCAAGATAAACAAAATGGGGTCCGGTTTTGGGTTGAGGGGGAAAAGGGGGGAGCGGCTCGTAACTCAAGAAAAATCAACCCCGGGAACGGCTCGTATCTTAAAAAACTCATAAAGTTTGGGGCACTCTAAGCACGGTTTTCCCAAGTATTTCTTTGGAAAATTCGTTTGATATATGTCTTGTTTGGGACAAGTCCCAAGGGCCTGAACGGTTTTTCAAAATCCTAAATGGGCAAAAACCAAATAATATTTTCCCGAAAAAAAAAAGTTAAGCCAATTAATCCCTTCCAGGCACCCAAAAATGTTTAAAAAAAAATTATTTTTAGAGAATAGCTGAGTTTTACATACAGAAAAAATGAGAAATAATATAAATAAGAATTTTAATGATAAATGAACTTAAATCACTTTTACCTTTTTTTTAAGAGATTTATTGGTGAAAAGAAGATGGCGAGGAGGGAGAGGGAAGGATTCAGGTATCAAAAACCCCGTCCGGGGTTACTTTTCCCTTCTTTGTTTTTACGGCCCAGGACAGCTTGGATCATGGGGCCATTCAGACACCGCTTGCAAAAGCTTTGTTGGGTGATTTTTCCACCCAACTCTTCCACATGTAGCTACATGATATTTAATGTGGCCCCCGACATATTTTTTCATGCATCCCTGTTCACTGGTTTTTAAACGTTTGTAACAACTACCTTCAGATGCCCCATAAAAAAAAGGGGGAAAATAATGAATAATTCATGCCCCAGAATTGTAAAAAAAAGCATTTGGTAGGTATGGGTAGGTTTAAAAATGTAGTGTTGAGGTTTAACAGAAATTTGTGGTTTACAGGAAAATGGGGCGGGGGGGGAAGAGGGCGATTGGGGGAAAAGATGATTAAAAGGTAGTAAGGGAGAAAAAAATTAGATATAGAAGTTTTTACAAAGTAGAAGTGATGCAAGGAGGGAAGAGTATATGGAAAAAAGAGAGAGGTTAAGAGAGTGATGAAGCAATGTAAAAAGAGAGCAAATGAGAGAGTGGGTGAGATGTTTCAACCAAATTTTGTTGAAAATAAGAAAAAATTTTGGAGTGAGATTAACAAGTTAAGGAAGCCTAGAGAAAAATGGATTTGTCAGTTAAAAATAGGAGAGGAGAGTTATTAAATGGAGAGTTAGAGGTATTGGGAAAAGGAGGGGGAAAATTTGAGGAATTGTTAAATGTTGATGAAGATAGGGGAAACTGTGGGTTTCGTGTATAGGGCAAGGAGGAATAACATCTTGTAGGAGTGAGAAGTGCCAGTTGTGAGTGTGGGGAAGTTCGTGAGGCAGTAGGTAAAATGAAAGGGGGTAAGGCAGCCCGGGATTGATGGATAAAGATAGAAATGTTAAAAGCAGGTGGGGATATAGTTTTGGAGTGGTTGGTGCAATTATTTAATAAAAGTATGGAAGAGGGTTTAAGGTACCTAGGGATTGGCAGAGAGCATGCATAGTTCCTTTGTATAAAGGCAAAGGGGACAAAAGAGAGTGCAAAAATTATAGGGGGATAAGTCTGTTGAGTTAGAAAAAAAGAAGTCTGTGAGTATACCTGGTTAAAGTGTATGGTAGAGTTATTATTGAAAGAATTAAGAGTAAGACGGAGAAAAAGGATAGCAGATGAACAAGGAGGCTTTAGGAAAGGTAAGGGGGTGTGTGGACCCGGTGTTTACAGTGAAACATATAAGTGAACAGTATTTAGATAAGGCTAAAGAGGTTTTTTGTGGCATTTATGGATTTGGAAAAGGCATATGACAGGGTGGATAGGGGGGCAATGTGGCAGATGTTGAGGTGCATGGTGTAGGAGGTAGGTTACTGAACGCAGTGAAGAGTTTTTACGAGGATAGTGAGGCTTTAAGTTAGAGTATGTAGGAAAGTAGGCCTTAGAAAAGGGTGTGTGATGTCACCGGGTTGTTTAATATTTTATAGATGGGGGTTTTAAGAGAAGTAAATGCGAGGGTTTTTGGCAAGGGCGTGGGAAAAA
>NW_026510027.1:0-11165 GCF_026875155.1 Cherax quadricarinatus | reverse complement strand
TCTTTTTTTTGTTTTTGGGGGTTTTGGGGTATTTGGTGGGTTTGGTTCATTTGGTTTTTGTCCATTTGGTGGTGTTGGTTTGGTATGTTGGTGGTGTTGGGGGTTTGTTGGTGGTTTTGGGTGGTTGTTGGTGGTGTTGGTGGTTTTGGTGGTGTTGGTGGTCTTTGGTGGTGTGGTGGTTTGGTGGTGTTGGTGGTCTGGTTTGGTGGTGTTGGTGGTGTTGGTGGTTTTGGTGGTCATTTTGGGTGGTGTTGGTGGTCATGTTGGTGGTGTTGGTGGTTGGTGGTGTTGGTGGTGTTGGTGGTGGTGGTGGTGTTGGTGGTTTGGGGGTTTGGGGGTCGGTTGGTGGTGTTGGTGGTGTTGGGGGTTTGTTGGTGTTGGTGGTGTTGGTGGTGTTGGTGGTCATGTTGGTGGTGTTGGTGGTTTGTTGGTGGTGTTGGTGGTGTTGGTGGTCGGTTTTGGGTGGTGTTGGTGGTGTTGGTGGTTTGGGTTGGTCTGTTGGTGGTCATGTTGGTGGTGTTGGTGGGTTTGGGTTGGTGGTGTTGGGGTGTTGGTGGTCATGTTGGGGTGTTGGTGGTTTTTGGTGTGTTGGTGGTGGTTGTTGGGGGGTGGTTGGTGGTTTGGGTTGGTGTTGGGTTTGGTGGTAGTTGGTGGTGTTGGTGGTGTTGGTGGTGTTGGGTGGTGTTGGTGGTTGTTGGTGGTGTGTGGTTTTGTTTGGTGGTTGTTGGTGGTGTTGGTGGTCATGTTGGTATTTGTTGGGTTTGGTTTGGTCATTGGGGGTGTTGGTGGTTGTTGGTGGTCATTTTTGGTGGTTGTTGGTGGTCATGTTGGTGGTGTTGGTGGTCATGTTGGTGGTGTTTGGTGGGTTGGTTGGTGGGGGTTTTGGTGGTCATTTTGGGTGGTGTTGGGGGTTTTTGTTTGGTTTGGTGTTGGTGGTTTTGGGTTTGGTGGTTTTGGTGGTTTTGGGTTGGTGGTTGTTGGTGGTTTTTTTTTTGTTGGTGGTGTTGGTGGGGGTATCATGTTGGTGGTGTTGGTGGTGTTGGTGGTGGTGTTTGGTGGTCTGTTGGTGGTTTTGTGTGTGGTGGTTTGGTGGTCATTTTGGGTTGGGGGTTTGGTGGTGTTGGTGGTTTGTTGGTGGTTTTTTGGGGTGGTTGTTGGTGGTGTTGTGGTGGTCTGTTGGTGGTGTTGGTGGGTTTTTGGGGGTTGGTGGTTGGGGTGGTGTTGGTGGTGTTGGTTTTGTTTGGTGTGTGGGTTGGTTTTTCTTGGTGGTGTTTGTGTTTCTGTGGTTGGTGTGTTGGTTGGTTCTTGTTGGGTGGGTTGGTGGGTTGGTGTTTGGTTTTGGTGGTCATGTTGGTGGTGTTGGTGGTGTTGGTGGTGTTTGGTGGTCATGTTGGTGGTGTTGGGGTTTGGTTTGGTTGGTGGTTTTTTGGTTTTGGTTGTGGTGGTTGTTGGGTGGTTGGTTGGTGGTGTTGGTGGTGGGATTGGTGGTGTTGGGGGTTTGTTGGTGGTATGTTGGGGGTTTGTTGGTGGGTTTGGTTTGTTGGTGGTTGGTGGTCATGTTGGTGGTTTCTGTGGGGTTGGTGGTGTTGGTGGTTTTGGGTGGTCTTGTTGGTGTAATTTGTGGTGTTGGTGGGGTTGGTGGTAGTTGGTGGTTGTTGGTGGGTTCATGTTGGGGTTTTGGTGGTGTTGGTGGTGTTGGGGTGTTGTTGGTGGTGGGTTTGGTTGGGGTTGTTGGGGGTTTGTTTGGTGGTGTTGGTGGTCATGTTGGTGGTGGTGTGTGTTGGTGGTGTTGGTGTTGTTGGTGGTCATGTTTGGTGGTGGTGGTGGTTGTGTTGGTGGTCATGTTGGTGGTCGTTGGTGGTTTGGTGGTGTTGGTGGTCATGTTGGTGGTGTTGGTGGTGTTGGGGGTTTTGGTGTTGGTGGTATGTTGGTGGTTTGTGTTGTCGTGTTGTTTTGGTGGTGTTTGTTTGGGTGGTGTTGGTGGTCTTGTTGGTGGTGTTGGGTGGTCATTTTGGTGGTGTTGGTGGTCATTGTTGGTGGTGGTTTTGGTGTTGGTTTGTCTTGGGGTGGGGGTTGTGGGTTGGTGGTCATGTTGTTTTTGGTTCGAGGGTTGGTGGTTGTTGGTGGTGTTGGTGGTTGGTGGTTGGTGTTGGTGGTGTTGGGGGTTTGTTGGTGGGTCATGTTGGTGGTGTTGGTGGTATGTTTTTTGGTGGTTTGGGGTGTGGGTTGGTTGTTGGTGGTTGTTGGTGGTCTTTTGTTGGTGGTGTTGGTGGTTGTTGGTGGTTAGTTGGTGGTGTTGGTGGTCATTTTGGGGTGGTGTTGGTGGTTTTGGTGGTGTTTGGGGGGTCATGTTGGGGGTTTGTTTGGGGTGTTGTTTATGTCTCTTGGTTGTTTGGTGGTCATTGGTGGTGTTGGTGGTCATGTTGGTGGTTGTTGGTGGTGTTGGTGGTCATGTTGGTGGTATTGGTGTGTTGGTGGTGTTGGTGGTCATGTTGGTGGTGTTGGTGGTGTTGGGTGGTTTGGTAGTTTGGTGGTGTTGGTTAGTTTGGGTTTGGTTTTGGTGGGTTTTGGTGGTGTTGGTGTTGTTGGTGGTCTGTTGGTGGTGTTGGTGGTGTTGGTGGTGTTGGTGGCATGTGGAGGTTTGGTGGTGTTGGTGGTGTTGGTTGGTCATGTTGGTGGTATTGGGGGAGTGTTGGTGGTTTTGGGTTTGGTGTTGGTGTTGTTGGTGGTCATGTTGGGGGTGTTGGTGTCTGTTGGTGGTTTGGGGGTCATGTTGGTGGTGGTTGTTGGTGGTATGTTGGTGGTGTTGGTGGTGTGGTGTCGTTGGTGGTGTTGGTGGTGTTGGTTTTGTTGGTGGTTTGTTGGTGGTGGTGGTTGTTGGTGGTCATGTTGGTGGTGTTGGTGGTGTTGGTGGTGTTGGTGGTCATGTTGGTGGTGTTGGTGGTTGTTGGTGGTGTTGGGGGTTGTTGGTGGTCAGGGTTGGTGGTTGTGGTGTGGTGGTATTGGTGGTCTGGTTGTGGTGTTGGTGGTGTTGGTGGTGTTGGTGGTTTGTTGGTGGTGTTGGTGGTGTTGGTGGTGTTGGTGGTGTTGGTGGTCATGTTTGATGGTGGTGGTGTTGGTGGTATGTTGGTGGTGTTGGTGGTGTTGGTGGTGTTGGTGGTGTTGGTGGTGTTGTTGGTCATTTTGGGTTTGGTGTTGGTGGTTTTGGGTGGTGTTGGTGGTTCATGTTGGTGGTTGGTGGTTATGTTGGTGGTGTTGGTGGTGTTGGTGGTCATGTTGGAGGTGTTGGTGGTTTTTGGTGGTTGTTGGTGGTCATGTTGGTGGTGTTGGTGGTAATGTTGGGTTGTTGGTGGTCATGTTGGTGGTGTTGGTGGTTTGGTGGTCATGCTGGTGGTGTTGGTGGTCTGTTGGTGGTGTTGGTGGTGTTGGTGGTCATGTTGGTGGTGTTGGTGGTCATGTTGGTGTTGTTGTGGTTATTTGGTGGTGTTGGTGGTATGGTGGTGGTTGGTGGTGTTGGTGGTCATGTTGGTGGTGTTGGTGGTGTTGGTGGTCTTTTGGTGGTGTATGGTGTTTGGTGGTCATGTTGGTGGTGTTGGTGGTGTTGGTGGTATGTTGGTGGTTTTGGGTGGGTTGGTGGTTCATGTTGGTGGGTTGGTGGTGTTGGTGGTTCTAGTGGTGGTGTTGGTGGCATGTTGGTGGTGTTGGTGGTTTTTGGTGGTCATTTTGGGTGTGTTGGTGGTCATGTTGGTGGTGTTGGTGGTCTGTTGGTGGTGTGGTGGTCATATGTTGGTGGTGTGGTGGTCGGTTGGTGGTGTTGGTGGTCATGTTGGTGGTGTTGGTGGTCATTTTGTTGGGTTGGTGGTGTTGGTGGTCATGTTGGTGTTGTTGGTGGTCATGTGGTGGGGGTTGGTGGTGTTGGGTGGTGTTGGTGGTCATGTTGGTGGTTGTTGGTGGTCATTTTTGGTGGTGTTGTGGTTTTGGTGGTCATGTTGGTTTGTTGGTGGTCATGTTGGGGGTTTTGGGGTGGTTTTGGGGGTTTTGGGTGGTCATGTTGGTTGGTGTTGGTGGTCATGTTGGTGGTGTTGGGTGGTGTTGGTGGTTGTTGGTGGTGTTGTGATGTTGGTGGTCATGTGGATGGTGTTGGTGGTCAGTTGATGGTGTTGGGGGTTTGTTGGTGGTCATGTTGGTGGTGTTGGTGGTGTTGGTGGTCATGTTGGTGGTGTGGTGGTCATGTTGGGGGGTTTGGTGGTGTTGGGTCTTGTTGGTGGTGTTGGTGGTGTTGGGGGTGTTGGTGGTTGTGGTGGTCATGTTGGTGGTGTTGGTGGTGTTGGTGGTGTTGGTGGTGGTGTTGGTGGTGTTGGTGGTGGTGTTGGTGGTTTCTTTGGTGGTTTTGTGGTGGTGTGGTTTGTCATTTTGGTGTCATTTGGTGGTGTTGGTGGTGTTGGTGGTTGGTCGTTGGTGGTGGGGTTTGGGTTGGTGGTTGTTGGTGGTCGTGTTGGTGGTGTTGGTGGTGTTGGTGGTCATGTTGGTGGTGTTGTGGGTTGGTTGTTGGGTGGTGTTGGTGGTAAATGTTGGTGGTGTTGGTGGGGGTGTTGGTGGTTGTTGGTGGTGTGGTGGTGTTTGGTGGTGTTGGTGGTGTTGGTGGTCTGTTGGTGGTCATGTTGGTGGTGTTGGTGGTTGTTGGTGGTGTTGGTGGTCATGTTGGTGGTCATGTTGGTGGTCATGTTGGTGGTGTTGGTGGTCTTTTGGGTTTGGTATGTTGGTGGGTCTGTTGGTGGTCTGTTGGGGGTTTCATTTTGGGTTTGGGGGTGGTGGTGTTGGGTGGTTGTTGGGGGTGTGTGGGTTTGGGGTTTGTTGGTGGTGTTGGTAGTCATTTGGGGGGTGTTGGTGGTCATGTTGGTGGTTTTTGGTGGTCATGTGGTGTGGGGGTCATGTTGGTGGTGTTGGTGGTCAGTTGGGGGTTTGTTGGTGGCATGTTGGTGGTGTTGGTGGTAATGTTGGTGGTGTTGGTGGTGTTGGTGGTGTTGGTGGTATGTTGGTGGTTTTGGGTGGTGTTGGTGGTGTTGGGGTGGTCATGTTGGTGGTGTTGGTGGTGTTGGTGGTGTTGGTAGTATTGGTGGTGTTGGTAGTTTTGGGTGGTGTTGGTAGTATTGGTGGTGTTGGTGTGTTGGTGGTCATGTTGGTGGTGTGGTGGTGTGGTGTGTTGGTGGTCATGTTGGGTTTGGTGGGTTGGTGGTGTTGGTGGTCATGTTGGTGGATGGTGGTGTTGGTGGTGTGGTGTTGTTGGTGGTCATGTTGGTGGTGTTGGTGGTCATGTTGGTGGTGTGGTGGTCATGTTGGTGGTGGTGGTGGGGTTTGTCATTTGGGGGTTTGGTGGTGTTGGTGCATGTTGTGGTGTTGGTGGTTTTGGGTGTTGTTGGGGTATGTTGGTGGGGGTGGGTGGTGTTGGTGGTCATTTTGGGTTTGGTTGTTGGTGGTGTTGGTGGTGTTGGTGGTTGTTGGTGGTGTTGGTGGTGTTGGTGTTGTTGGTGGTCATGTTGGTGGTTGGTGGTGTTGGTGGTATTGGTGGTCTGTTGGTTGGTGGGTGGTGTTGGTGGTATGTGGTGGTTTTGGTGGTGTTGGTGGTGTTGGTGGTGTTGGTGGTGTTGGTGGTGTTGGTGGTCATGTTGGTGATGGTGGTGGTGTTGGTGGTCATGTTGGTGGTGTTGGTGGTGTTGGTGGGATGTTGGTGTTTTTTGGTGGGTCATGTTGGTGGTGTGGTGGTATTGGTGGTGTTGGTGGTCATGTTGGGGGTTTGTTGGTGGTCATGTTGTGGTGTTGGTGGTGTTGGTGGTATGTTGGGGGTGTGGTGGTGTTGGTGGTGTTGGTGGTCTTTTGGGTGGTGTTGGTGGTCATGTTGGTGTTGTTGATGGTCATGTTGGGGGGTTTGGTGGATTGGTGGTCATTTTGGTGGTGTTGGTGGTCATGTTGGTGGTGTTGGTGGTGTTGGTGGTCATGTTGGTGGTGTTGGTGGTCATTTTGGTGTTTTGGTGGTCATGTTGGTGGTGTTGGTGGTTTTGGTGGTCATGTTGGTGGTGTTGGTGGTCATGTTGGTGGTTTTGGTGGTGTTGGTGGTCATGTTGGTGGTGTTGGTGGTTTTTGGTGGTCATGTTGGTGGTTTGGTGGTGTTGGTGGTCATGTTGGTGGTGTTGGTGGTGTGTGTCATGTTGGTGGTGTTGGTGGTGTTGATGGTCATGTTGGTGGGTTGGTGGTCATGTGGTGGTGTTGGTGGTGTTGGGGGTCATGTGGTGTTGTTGGTGGTCATGTTGGTGGTGTTGGGGGTATGTTGGTGGTGTGGTGGTCATGTTGGTGGTGTTGGTGGTCATGTTGGGGTTTTGGGTGGTCATGTTGGTGGTGTGGGTTGGGTTGGTGGTGTTGGTGGTGTTGGTGGTCATGTTGTTTGTTGGTGGATGTTGGTTGGGGTTGTGTGTTGGTGGTTTTTGGTGGTCATGTTGGTGGTGTTGGTGGTCATGTTGGTGGTGTTGGTGGTTGTTGGGGGTTTCGTTGGTTTTGTTGGGTGGTCATTTTGGTGGTGTTGGTGGTATGGTGGTTGTTGGTGGTCAATGTTGGTGGTGTTGGTGGTCATGTTGGTGGTGTTGGTGGTTGGTGGTCATGTGGTGGTGTTGGTGGTTGGTTTGGTCATGTTGATGGTTGTTGGTGGTCATGTTGATGGTGTTGGTGGGTTGGGTATTGTTGGTGGTTTTGGTGGTCATGTTGGGGGTGTGGTCATGTTGGTGGTGTTGGTGGTCATGTTGGTGGTGTTGGTGGTCATGTTGGTGGTGTTGGTGGTCATGTTGGTGGTGTTGGTGGTCATGTTGGTGGTGTTGGTGGTCATGTTGGTGGTGTGTGGTCATGTTGGTGGTTTGGTGGTCATTTTTGGTGGTGTTGGTGGTGTTGGTGGTCATGTTGGTGTGTTGGTGGTCTGTTGGTGGTGTTGGTGGTCATTGGTGGTGTTGGTGGTATGTTGGTGGTGTTGGTGGTTGGGTGGGGGTGTTGGTGGTCATTTTGGTGGTGTTGATGGTCTGTTGGTGGTTGGGGGTCATCTTGGTGGTGTTGGTGGTCATGTTGGTGGGGGTTGGTGGTCTGTTGGTGGTGTTGGTGGTCATTTTGGTGGGTTGGGGGTTTTGGGGGTGTTGGTGGTCTGTTGGTGGTATTGGTGTGTTGGTGGTGTTGGTGGTCATGTTGGGGGTGTTGGTGGTGTTGGTGTGTGGTAGTTTTGGTGGGTTGGTAGATTGGTGGGTTGGTGTTGTTGGTGGTCATGTTGGTGGTGTTGGGTGGTTTTGGGGTGGTGTTGGTGGTTTTGGTGGTCTGTTGGAGGTGTTGGTGGTGTTGGTGTGTTGGTGGTCATGTTGGTGGTTTGGTGGTGTTGGTGGTTGTTGGTGGTGTTGGTGTTGTTGGTGGTCATGTTGGTGGTGTTGGTGGTATGTTGGTGGTGTTGGTGGTCAGTTGGTGGGTGGTGTTGGTGGTCATGTTGGGGGGTTTTGGTGGTGTTGGTGGTCATGTTGGTGGTGTTGGTGTGTTGGTGTTGTTGGTGGTATGTTGGTGGGGGTTGGTGGTGTTGGTGGTCATGTTGGTGGTGTTGGTGGTGTTGGTGGATGTTGGGGGTTTGTTGGTGGTGTTGGGGGTTTGTTGGTGGGTTGGTGTTTGGGGGTCTGTGGTGGTGTTGGTGGTGTTGGTGGTATTGGGTCATGTTGGGGGTTGGTGGTGTTGGTGGTGTTGGTGGTCATGTTGGGGGTGTTGGTGGTGTTGGTGGTGTTGGTGGTGTTCGTGGTCATGTTGGTGATGGTGGTGGTGTTGGTGGTCATGTTGGTGGTGTTGGTTGTTGGGGGGTGTTGGTGTTGTTGGGGTCATGTTGGTGGTGTTGGTGGTATTGGTGGTGTTGGTGGTCTGTTGGTGGGTGTTGGTGGTCATGTTGGTGTGTTGGTGGTGTTGGTGGTCATGTTGGAGGGTTGGTGGTGTTGGTGGTGTTGGTGGTTGTGGTGGTGTTGGTGGTCATGTTGGGGGTTGTTGGTGGTCATGTTGGTGGTGTTGTGGTGTTGGTGGTTTTGGTGGTCATTTTGGTGGTGTTGGTGGTCTTGTTGGTGGTGTTGGGGGTTTTTGGGTCATGTTGGTGGTGTTGGTGGTCATGTTGGTGTTGTTGGGGGTGGTTGTTGGGGTTTGGTGGTATGGTGGTCATGTTGGTGGTGTTGGTGGTCTGTTGGTGGTGTTGGTGGTGTTGGTGGTCATTTTGGTGGTGGTTGGTGGTGTTGGTGGTCATGTTGGTGGTGTTGGTGGTGTTGGTGTCATGTTGGGGGTGTTGGTGGTCATGTTGGTGGTGTTGGTGGTCATTTTGGTGGTGTTGGTGGGTTTGGTGGTCATGTTGGTGTTGTTGGTGGTCATGTTGGTGGTGTTGGTGGTCTTGTTGGTGGTTTGGTGGTCATGTTGGTGGTGTTGGTGGTCATGTTGGTGGTGTTGGTGGTCATGTTGGTGGTGTTGGTGGTCATGTTGGTGGTGTTGGTGGTGTTGGTGGTCATGTTGGTGTTGTTGGTGGTCATGTTGGTGTTGTTGGTGGTCATGTTGGTGGTGTTGGTGGTCATGTTGGGGTTGGGGGGTCATGGTGGTCATTTTGTGTTGTTGGTGGTCATGTTGGGTTTGGTGTTTGGTGGTATTGGTGGTGTTGGTGGTCATGTTGGTGGTGTTGGTGGTATGTTGGTGGTGTTGGTGGTGTTGGTGGTCATGTTGGTGGTGTTGGTGGTGTTGTTTGGTTTAGTTGATGGTGTTGGTGGTCATGTTGATGGTGTTGGTGGTGTTGGTGGTCATGTTGGGGGTGTTGGTGGTGTTGGTGGTCTTTGTTGGTGGTGTTGGTGGTCATGTTGGTGGTGTTGGTGGTGTTGGTGGTCATGTTGGTGGTTGTTGGGGTGTTGGTGGTGTTGGTGGTCATGTTGGTGGTGTTGGTGGTGTTGGTGGTGTTGGTGGTGGTGTTGGTGGTTTTTGGTTTGGGGGTGTTGGTGGTCATGTTGGGGGTGTTGGTGGTCATGTTGGTGGTGTTGGTGGTGGTGTTGTGTGGTCATGTTGGTGGTCATGTTGGTGGTGTTGGTGGTGTTGGTGGTGTTGGTCATGTTGGTGGTTTTTGGTGGTGTTGGTGGTGTGGTGGTCGGGTTGGGGGGTGTTGGTGGTGTTGGTGGTCATTTGGTGGTGTTGGTGGTTGTGTTGGTGGTGGTGTTGGTGGTCATGTTGGTGGTGTTGGTGGTGTTGGTGGTGTTGGTGGTCATGTTGGTGGTCATGTTGGTGGTGTTGGTGGGGGTTTGTTGGTGGTCATGTTGTTGGTGTTGGTGAGGTTGGTGGTGTTGGTGGTGTTGGTGGTGTTGGTGGTCATGTTGGTGGTGTTGGTGAGGTTGGTGGTGTTGGTGATGTTGGTGGTGTTGGTGAGGTTGGTGGTGTTGCTAGTTATTGCAATCCAGGATTCCAAATGGCCTGTTACCCCGGGTGTAATGGGAGCAAAATAAACACAGCAGAAAAAGTTTAGACTTATATTATCCTTCACCAATTTGGAACAGCAATATGTACACTATGTACAGTGATAAGTATAGTGCACGTCACGGTAAGCAAGGCAGAAATAGAAGCCACAAGATAGCAGACCGTGCTTCAACCAGCTCTAGAATGGGAATGACAAGGGCAGACAGGAGAGCGGTACCCACATAACCTCTGCGATTGCCAAAACCATCTTCTTATTGGCTAGAACCTGGTCACTAGTTGAACGACGGGGCCCCATCATCAACTCTTAGCAACCTGGTTCGCTGGTTGGGGGAGATAGCCTGTAAATGAGGGTGTGTACGTGCGCCGAATAAAGGTTACGTACTCTTTGCATGCCACACCCCCACCCCGAGAAGGCTCAGGATTAGGCTGCCACCTCCCAGTGGTAACCGTGCCGCCATGGCACAAAATAATGGGACCGCCTTTCCTCTCCACCATCAACTCTTTGATAGAGCTCAGCTTTTCTCGTGACCAAAAGCCAAACCCTAAAACTTAGAGTGAGACAGCAGTCAGACAGGCTAGCATAGGTCCAAGATACAGGCGGACGGTAGCCCGCATCCCCTCACTAAAAAAAAACCCCACACCAGGGGATAAAAAAAAAGAGCATGAAAAGGGGTTACCACAAATAACATCCTAACCTAAATAATATATTATTAGACTCTAGATAAAGAGTCTGCCAACATATTTTCTTTGCCGGCAATATATTTAATAAAAATATTGTTGGGCTGCAGCCTTAGCGTCCAGCGCATAAGCCTTGTGTTGTGGTTCTTCATGGCTTGGAGATAACTAGAGGATTGTGATCACTGTAGACTGTGACCACTGCGATGTCTGCGCCACATAAACATCGAAATGCTCAAAGCCAGTATCAGCGCGAGGGCTTCTTTTTCAATGGTAGAATAAGCCCTCTGATGCGGCTGGAACTTGGCTGAAAAGTATGCTACAGGCTGCAACTCCTTGTTCCCGATTTGTAATAGTACTGCCCAACCCCAGACTCACAAGCATCAACCTGTAATGAAAAAGGTTTGGAGAAGTCTGGAGACAAGAGAATGGGTGCAGTACACAATAATCTTTTTGCTTTATTAAAAGCAGTGTTACAGTCTGAGGTCCAATTAAAGGGAACTTTATGACTGGTAAGAGAGGTAAGAGGGGCTACAATATCTGAGAAATTCTTACAGAATCTTCTGTAAAATCCTATCATGCCTAGGAAACGTTGAAGAGATTTCCTATCATGAGGAAACTGGATAATCTTTAATAGAAAGAACTTTAGCAAGTTTAGGTGCAACTTACCACTACTACTTCATGGCCTAGAAAAGTGACAGTGGCCTGGCCAAAGGAAGATTTAGATAAATTAACTGTTAAATGGGAACTCTTAAAGGTCTCAAAAAGAGCCTTAAGTCTAAGTAGGTGTTGATCCCAAGTATCAGAACCACAACAATATCATCTAGGTACGCTGCCGTGCCTTCAAGTCCTTTAATAGCCCGATGGATAAGTTTCTGGAATGAAGAGGGGGAATTTTTCCATTCCGAAAAGGGGGGAACTGTATTGATAATGACCTCCTGGAATTACGAAGGCAGAGATTTCCTTCGCCTTATTGTCAAAGGATGGAACCTGAG
>NW_026510026.1:0-14852 GCF_026875155.1 Cherax quadricarinatus | reverse complement strand
TTTCCTGGGGCGGAAGGGGTATTGTTGCTTCGAGAATCATGGGGGGTAATGGAAGCAATCCATTTTTTTCTTGGTGCTGGAGAACGTTTTGGCAGACGTAGGTGAAGACCTGATTAGCGGTATAGGCCCGCAATTTAAAAAATAATTAGGAGTAAGGGTGGGAACCCTGTCATATGTGGCATTTTGCCAAGGAGGGAGTTGGAAATGAATGGTTGTCCAGGCAATTGGTGTCAATTGCTGGCTAGACAAATACTGTAAGGAAAATGTGGTAACATTCATTGACAACTGGGACCTCTTCTATGGCAGAAATGACATGTATGCCAGGGATGGGGTTCACTTACCTAGGTCTGGGGTGGGAGCACTGGCAACTGCAGTGGAGGGAGCTGTTAGGACTTTTAACTAGGAATAGTTAGTGGTATGGGTTTTGGCAGAAAAACAGTGAAGTCCCAGTGTAGTAATATTATGAGTTCTAGGGGAACTAGTAATAAGGAGAACGAGGTAGATATTGAAAAGCCAGTGACACTGGGTGATAAGGACAGTAAATAGGTTTAGTAGAAAATCAGAAATGAGCAGGAAGGGTAAAGAGAAAGAAGAGTCTTTCAATGTTTATTATGCTAATAGCCGTATTGCTAAGAATAAGATGGACATATTTGAGATTAGTTGCTAGTGCAGGTAACATTGATGTATTTGCCTTAACTGAGACGTGTTTAATTCAAAAAAGTCGGGATATGCCTGCGGATGTCACATTCAGGGTTTTAATTGTTCCAAGTAGATAGAAGTATCGGGAAGGGGGGTGGGGTGGCATTGTATGTCCGAGATCGCTTGAACTGTTGCATAAAAACGGGTATTAAGTCTGAACTAACACATACAGAGTCTGTTTGGATAGAATTTTCAGAGGGGCATGAAAAACTGATTTTAGGACCAAGGGAGACTACTATGGGAGGAAATTGTTAAGGTCACAAGGCACGATAATGTGTAATTCTAGGAGACTTTAATTTTAGTCATATTGATTGGAATTTCTTGACTGGGAATTTAGAATCATACGACTTCTTAGAAGTAGTTCAGGATTGTTTTTTGAAGCAGTTTGTGACAGAACCTACAAGGGAAAATAACCTGCCTTGACTTAGTTCTGGCAAACAGTGAATCCCTTGTTAATAATTTAGAAATTTCAGAGGAACTGGGTGCTAGCGACCACAAATCAATTACATTTAGCATTGAATGGAAGTACGATAGTGCGATAACTCAGTAACAGTCCCAGATTTTCGCTTAGCAAATTACGATGGGCTTAGAGAACATTTATCATCTGTTGACAGGGGTAAACGAAGAGAGCTTTCAATATGACAGTTTTATGAACACTATACATGCTGCTCAAAGAACTTTTTATCCCGTATGAAGAAATAAGATCAAATAGAAATGACCCAAAATGGATGAATAATAGGCTCTAATATCTACTAGGGGATAAGAAAGGAATTTATAGGAGTATCAAAAGAGTGAGGGTCAACTTATGAATCAGTATATTGACGTTAAAAAGGGGATAAGAAAAGCTAAAAGGGACTATGAAATTAAAGTTGCTAGGGATTCTAAAACTAACCCAAAAAGTTTTTTCCAGGTCTATAGAACAAAAGTTAGAGATAAGATAGGTCCCCTTAAAAATAACTATGGGCATCTTACTGACAAAGAGAATGAAATGTGCTCGATTTTAAATAATTATTTTCTGTCGGTTTTTACACAGGAAGACACTAACAATATTCCAGTAATTAATTTTTTATAATGGGCTAGAAGAAGATAAATTATGTAACATCACAGTCACTAGTGAAATGGTTGTGAAGCAGATAGACTGAAGCAAAATAAGTCGCCGGGTCCTGATGAGGTTTTTTCAAAGGTTCTTAAGGAATGCAAAATGGAACTCTGTGAACCATTAACTAATATTTTTAATTTATCTCTTCAAACAGGTGTAGTGTCTGATATGTGGAAGATGGCTAATATAATTCCTATTTTTAAAACAGGGGACAAGTCGTTACCGTCAAATTACCGCCCAAATAGCCTGACCTCAATTGTAGGCAAATTACTAGAGTCAATTATAGCTGAGATTATAAGAAGCCATCTCGATAAGCATAGCTTGATTAATGATACTCAGCATGGATTCACAAGAGGCCGGTCTTGTCTATCTAATTTATTAACTTTCTTCAGTAAAGCTTTTGAGGCTGTTAACCACGATAAATAATTTGATATTATTTACTTAGATTTTAGTAAGGCTTTTGATAGAGTTCCGCACCAAAGAATGTAAAAGAAAGTGGCAGCTCATGGCATTGGGGGAAAAGTGCTCTCATGGATCGAGTCATGGCTCACAGACAGGAAGCAGAGAGTGTCCATAAATGGAGTTAAATCCGAGTGGGGATCTGTAACAAGTGGCGTTGTTGTTTATAATATATATCAATGACCTTGATGAGGGAATACTAGTGATATGAGCAAATTCGCCGATGACACAAAGATAGGTAGGATAATTGATTCAAACGTAGACGTTAGGGAACTTCAGGAGGATTTAAACAAACTATATTCTTGGTCAGAAAAGTGGCAGATGCAGTTCAATGTAGATAAATGCAAGGTTCTGAAGCTCGGGAGTGTCCATAACCCTAGCACTTATAAGTTAAATGATGTAGAACTTAGCCATACAGATTGCGAAAAAGGACTTGGGGGTTATGGTGAGCAGCAACCTTAAACCAAGACAGCAATGCCTAGCGTACGTAATAAGGCAAATAGATTACTGGGATTTATATCAAGAAGTGTAAGCAACAGAAGTCCAGAGGTCATACTGCAGCTTATACATCATTAGTAAGGCCTCACCTAGATTATGCAGCTCAATTCTGGTCTCCATATTACAGAATGGACATAAATTCGTTAGAAAACATTCAGCATAGGATGACTAAATTAATACATAGCATTAGAAATCTTAGTTATGAAGAAACATTGAAGACTCTTAAATTACATTCACTTGTTAGACGAAGAATGAGGGGAGAACCTGATCGAAGTGTATAAGTGGAGATAGGTATTAATAAAGGGGATATTAATAAGGTCTTGAGGATATCTCTCCAAGAGAGAATCCGCAGTAATGGATTTAAGAACATAAGAACATAAGAAAGGATCAACATTGCAGGAGGCCTGTTGGCCCATACTAGGCAGGTCCTTTACAATTCATCCCACTAACAAAACATTTGCCCAACCCAATTTTCAATGCTACCCAAGAAATAAGCTCTGATGTGAAAGTCCCACTCAAATCCAACCCCTCCCACTCATGTACTTATCCAACCTATATTTGAAACTACCCAAAGTCCCAGCCTCAATAACCCAACTAGGTAGACTTTTCCACTCATCAACTACCCTATTTCCAAACCATTACTTTCCTATGTCTTTTCTAAATCTAAACTTATCTAATTTAAATCCATTACTGCAGGTTCTCTCTTGGAGAGATATCCTCAAGACCTTATTAATATCCCCTTTATTAATACCCATCTTCCACTTGTACACTTCTATCATGTCTCCCCTCATTGTTCGTCTGACAAGTGAATGTAATTTAAGGGTCTTCAATCTTTCTTCATAAGGAAGATTTCTAATGCTATGTATTAATTTAGTCATCCTACGCTGAATGTTTTCTAACGAATTTATGTCCATTCTGTAATATGGAGACCAGAACTGAGCTGCATAATCTAGGTGAGGCCTTACTAATGATGTATAACACTGCAGTATGACCTCTGGACTTCTGTTGCTTACAATTCTTGATATAAATCCCAGTAATCTATTTGCCTTTTTAAACGTACGTTAGGCATTGCTTTCTTGGGTTTAAGGTTGCTGCTTACCATTAGGTTGCTGCTTTCCAATAAACAATATCGAATTCTTTACCATGATCAACGGCCTCAAAAGCTTTACTGGAGAAGGTTAATAAATTAGTTAGGCAGGAACGGCCCTTCGTGAATCTATGCTGAAGCTTCTCGAGATGGCTTCTTATATTATCAGCTATAATTGACTCTAGTAATTTGCCTACAATTGAGGTTAGGCTTATTGGGCGGTAATTTGACGGTAACGACTTGTCCCCTGGTTTAAAAATAGGAATTACATGAGCCATCTTCCACATATCAGACACTACACCTGTTTGAAGAGATAAATTAAAAATATTAGTTAATGGTTCACAAAGTTCCATTTTACACTCTTAAAGAATCCTTGAAAAAAGTTCATCAGGGCCTGGGATTTATTTTGCTTTAACTGGTCTATCTGATAAACAGTTCGGTACTGACTGTGATATTGCATCATAATGTATCATCATCAAGCCCACTATAAAAATTAATTACTGGGATATTGTTAGTGTCTTCCTGAGTGAAAACCGAGAGAAAATAATTATTAAGAATAGAGCACATTTCATTCTCCTTGTCAGTGAGATGCCCAGAGTTACTTTTAAGGGGACCTATCTTATCTCTAAGTTTTGTTCTATAAACCTGGAAAAAACTTTTTGGGTTTTCAAATCCCTAGGAACTTTAATTTCATAGTCCCGTTTTGCTTTTCTTATCCCCTTTTTAACCTCGCTCTTAATGTCAATATACCGATTCATAAGATGACCCTCACCTCTTTTGATACGCCTATAAATTCCTTTCTTCTGTCCTAAAAAATATTTGAGCCTATTATTCACCCATTTGGGGTCATTTCTATTCGATCTAATTTCCTTATATGGGATAAATGTTCTTTGGGCAGCATGTATTGTGTTAAGAAAGCTGTCATACTGATAAGAGGTCACCACTGAGTTAAGTACAGGTCACCACTGAGCTAAGTACAGTGGTGACCTGTACTTAACTCTGTGAAGAAGTGTCTTGTGTGCTCTCCGTGGACTGAACCAAGATGCCCTCCATCGAGCAACTTTACGAGCAGCTTAAGGAAGAATTGAGGGTAGCGAAGATGGAGATATGGCGATTGACTGATGGAAACAAGAGGATTCGTAGTAGTCCTCCTGTTTTGCGTCCTCAAGTCAAGAAGGGAATGTGGTCAGTGGTTGGACAGCTTGGAACGAAGTTGACGATCAAGAAGACGAATGGAAAGGTAGAAACGATGAAGACGGAGACTGCTGTGGAAACATCTAATGCATTCTCTATGCTACCCGATGAATGTGAGTCGACTACTGGAAACGTCTCGACAAACGACACTGAGAAAGGTAAGAATATTGTTGTTGTTGGGGATAGCCAGGTTAGGTACATGGATAGGGCGTTCTGCTTGAAGGACAGGAGTAGGAGACAGAGGGTTTGCTTTCCTGGGGCTGGGATGGAGGATATTGTTAACCAGCTTTACATCATGAACGGTAATGGGATCAATCCTATTATCTGCCTCAGTTCTGGAGGCAGTGATGTAGGCAAGCGTAGAAGTGAGGATTTAGTTAAAAGGTTCAGGACAGCAATAGACATAATTAGGAAGAAGGGGGGGCACCCTGTTATATGTGGCATTTTGCCAAGAAGGGGTGTTGGAAATGAATGGTTGTCCAGAGCAATTGGTATTGTTGGCTGGATAAACACTGTAAGGATAATGCAGTACCATTCGTTGACAACTGGGACAACTTCTATGGCCGAAATGACATGTATGCCAGGGATGGGGTTCACTTATCCAGGGCAGGTGTGGGTTTTTTTGCTAGCTCAGTTGAGGGGGTTGTTAGGACTTTAAACTAGGATTAGTTAGAGGTATGGGTTTAGAAATGATAAATAATGAGTATGGATATATTGACTTATGCTCTGATATTAAGAATCTTAACAGTAACTGTCATGGTGTAACTCTGGTAATGATAATTTCAGAAATTGTGTAAAAGCAAAGATGAATAGGAAAAATTTGCAGAAGAAAAAACATATGATGGTATTTTATGCTAACAGTCGAAGTGCAAGAAATAAGATTAATGAACTACGTTTGGTAGCATGTGCTGGGAACTTTGATGTCATTGCATTAACTGAAACCTTGTATGATTTAAAGGATATGATTGCTGAGTGTAATATTCAAGGGTTTAAGCTCTTCCATGTGGATAGATGTGATGGGAAGGGGGAGGAGTTGCATTATATGTTCGAGAAAATATTAACTGTTGCATAAAAACAGGTATAAAAATAGATGGAACAGTAACAGAATGTCTTTGGGTAGAGTTGTAGAGGGTCAAGTAAAACTAATTCTAGGTGTAATATACCGACCTCCAGGCTTGAATCACGATAGAGGGAAACTTCTTTGGGACGAAATCGTTAGGGCTTCTAGACACAATAACATAGTGATAGTAGGGGATTTTAACTTTAGTCAAATTGACTGTAATTCTTTGACTGGTAATCTAGAATCCAGTGACTTATGGAAACAGTTCAGGACTTCTTTCTGAAGCAGTGTGTAACAGAGCTACCAGGGGTAATAATTTGCTAGACCTAGTCTTGTCAAATAGGAAACACTCGTAAATAATCTGGAGATCACTGAAGAGCTTGGCGCAAGTGATCACAAATCCATCACTTTCAGCATTAACTGGAATACAAGAATAATGATAATACGGTAAAAATCCAGATTTTTCGTTCTGCGATTATAATGGACTTAGGGAACACCTGTCAAATCTCTATTGGGGTTATTTAGCTAATTGATTTTATTGACGATGCATACTTATGATTATGAAGGGATCTGCATTTATGATTTTTTTTCTTGATGTAACCGTGCTCAGAGTATATACATTCCCCGAGAGAAATTAGATTTAATAATAACGATTCAAATAGATTACAGGAGGCTAAAGCATCTATTAGGGGAGAAAAGGGGAATTTATGGCGCATCAGAAGAGGAGAGGTTAAACCCTTTAAACTGCCCAAAATATGTCCAGCTTAAAAGAGAAGTAAAAAAGGGGATTAGAAAGGCTAAACGTGACCATGAAATTGAGTTCTAATGAATCAAGACTAATCCAAAGGGATTCTTTCTAGCGTATAGGCGAAGGTGAAGGAAAAAGTAGGACTCTGAAAATTGGGAATGGACAGCTGACAGATAACGAACTGGAAATGTGTTCACTATTTAATGACTATTTTTTGTCAGTTTTTACACAGGAAGATGTAAATGAGATTCCAGTAATTAACAGTTATTTAGTTCATGATGAATTTAAATTAACTAATATTACTGTCACGAGGAACATGGTTATTAAACAGATAGACAAACTGAAGCAAAATAAGTCCCCGGGACCCGATGAGATGTTTTCCAGGGTACTTAAGGAATGTAAGATGGAGCTTAGTCAGCCATTAACGAGTGTGTTTAATGCGTCCATCCTTGCCGGTGTTGTGCCAGAGTTGTGGAAGATGGCTAATGTGGTTCCTATATTCAAATCCACTCCTTTAAATACCGTCCAATAAGCCTGACATCTATGGTGGGTAAGTTATTAGAATCAGTTATAGCTGACATTATTAGAAGTCACCCTGAGCATTACTTGATAAATGAATCTCGGCATGGATTCACAAGAGGTCGTTCCTGCCTGACAAATTTACTGACGTTCTTCAATAGAACATTTGAGGCAGTTGACAGTTATAAAGAATATGATATAGTTTATTTGGATTTTAGTAAAGCCTTCGATAGAGTACCTTACAAGAGACTCATAAGAAAAGTGGCAGCTCATGGTATAGGAGGTAAAGTTCAAGCATGGATAGAGGCATGGCTTACCAATAGAAAGCAGAGTTACCATTAATGGAGTGAAATCTGAATGGGGATTAGTCACTAGTGGCGTTCCACAAGGATCCGTTTTAGGCCCTCTCTTGTTGTAATTTACATTAATGACCTTGATGAAGGGATTACGAGTGACATGAGTAAGTTTGCTGATGATACAAAGATAGGCCATATAATTCACTCTGAGGAGGATAGCAATGAACTCCAGGAGGATTTGGACAAATTAAATGTCTTGGTCTGAAAAATGGCAGATGAAGTTCAATGTGGAATTTTAAAGCTGAAGGGGAATCTAATTCCTTGCTTCCTTTCCTTGATGTCCATGCCCACCCTCAGATACAGGTTTTTTCTTTTCCGTTTACCGAAAACCTATGCACAGTGGCATGTTATTCACTACTTTTCCTATCATGCTTCCCCTGTCAAGAAAATGTTCTTATCTCCCTTTTTTCCGTCCCCTCCGCATCTGTGATCCTCAGTTCCTTCCGGCAGAAATTCCCTCTCTTCTTTAATTCGTGTTCCCGTCTTGGCTACCCTTCCAATTTCATAGACTCTGCCCTCTCACGTGCTAAACGCAATTTCTTCTCTCCCAAACTCTCTACTCCCTGGGAACTCTTCTATCCTCTGCCTTCCCTACATTTCCGGTCTTTCTACTCTCAACAATTCTCTCCGTCCTTAGACATCAAGCTTACCTTCCCCCAGACTAACACTCTTCGCACTAATCTCGTTAATACCTCTCCCCCCTCTACCAGATGTTCCTGGTGTCTACTCTTTTTCCCTGTTTTCTCCTGTCCTCTTCAATACTTCGGAGAAACTGGTCGATCTCTTTCTGACAGATTAGGGAGCCCAAAAATAGTGTTAGGCTTCCCCGACACTAACAATGCTCTTTTCTGTCACGTCAGAGTTTCATAGCCATCTATTGATGGTCTTCTGCTAAAACTGTCTTCCCTACTTCCAAATCGAACAGTCGCCGTCTAGTTGAATCCTCTCTAATACCAACTTTCCTTGTATGAATCTTACCCCTGGCTTCGTCTCTGTAGATGCCTTCCTTCCCACTACATTGTAAAATGCTCCAAGCTTCAGAACACCCATGCCCTTAACCTGACTCCTCATTTTTTTTTTTCTTTTTCTTCTTCTCCCTCTTCCCCTTTCCTCTTTCCTTTTTCTCCTCGGGTTGTCTTTCTCTCTTCTGTCTGTGTTTCTGTTTCTTCCTTCTTCATTTATTTCACCACTTCTCCTTTCATGCACCTCTGTGCGTTTTTTTTCCTCTGTGGGCACCTAGCTCTCTTGCAGTGCTCCCTTCCTTTGTGTTTGACGGCTCATCCTCCTTTTCCCCACTTCTACCCTGCCATTACTACTACTGATGAAATTTAAGACACATGTGCGGGTCTGATTGTCTTTGTTGGGGACGTTTCGCCATCCAGTGGCTGGCTGGATGGCGAAACCTCTGCGATAGGATGTCGGGTTTGCGCATTTGTCTTAATTTCATCTTGTAGGTATTATATACCATTCTTGTACTACTACTACTACTACTACCACCACCTCTTCCTGCCTTATAAAAGCCTCCTGCTCCACTTTGGTTAGTGTGACTTTGTAATGGTCCAAGTTGGATTGAAACGTCCGTCGTAAGCTTCTCTCTTTTATGTGGGGGTTTTATTTGTGTACATTGCTATAATAAGGCTAGGAAAGTTTTCAAAGATTCTTTCGTACAAAATTATTAATTTTTACATTAACATAAATGAAAAAAATTTTCTTTAAACATAGAAAAAATTTTAAAAAGGGACTCAATTTTTAACGAGTTTTTTGCTAATTGACCTATTCGGCACGACGTGGTGTGTTGTGTGTGTTGTGTGTGTGTGTGTGTGTGTGTGTGTGTGTGAAAAACCCATGCGAAACAAGCCACAGGGGTTGGAAATCTTTAGCTCAAGTACTTTCATTTTCCCTCAGTGCGTCATCAGGACTGTGCAATGTTGCAAAGGCAGCAGCAAGAGAAGTAGGGTAAGTTTTCGGAGTACGGTTGTGGCCAGCCAGTCTCTGAGTGAGGCAAGCAGGATCCCAAACCCCACAAAACCGGTCCCTCCACACCCCACCCCACATGGAGTCAGGCGGAGTAGCCTCACAGTTTGAAGATTAGATGAGGAAAAAAATACTAGAAGTAGTAAAAACCCCCCCTAAACTTCTAATTGCTGGGAAAACAGGTCAAATGTCGTAAAATGTTACATTTACAATAGTGGATGATTACATACCTTCATTTACAACCCTTCTAACTAATGAAATAGAGAGAAAAAGCCCTCTTTGTCAACCGGTGTCACAAGAACCTTCCAGAATATTCAGGAAATAATCTCAGTGTCAGTTAATTATTCCTGTGTGAATTCTCCTATTCATGCTTTCTTATAATTAGTCTATTCTTAATTTTAATGCCATTTCTATAATTTTTATCACTATCACCCACAAATATTATCATGACCATTATAATATTAACAACAATCAAATTCATTAAACCGCTAAACTAGTTGCAATCACCATGGTGAAACACCTATGTGTACCTTGTACCACAGCCGCTGCAGACTCCTCAACAACACCCTCGCCGGAACCGAAAGGTCTCCCCTGTTCATAACGATAAGTGACAACACACCCAGGTGATCGCTGACTAAGACTATAACACTGTGCTCAGATGCTGCGCTGCCTTGACAAGTAAACGTTTACACGTAGTAACCCAATAGCGTACCTGACTGACTGTTGGAGAAACGCCCACAACAGACGGGAACACACACTTGCGCTGTTAAAAAGGCATTGTTTTTCCGACTACGAACAAGGTATGAATTTTTTTTAACGGAACTTTATTTTAGGGAGCTAATTTGCCCGCTAAGGGTTTCCGAAGTTAGCGGAAATGCTAATCCTCTGTTAGGCTCAGTCAGCATGTCAATTTAAAAAATTATTTTGGTGGGAAAGAGTTTAAAAAATTTTTTTGTTTCAAAATTGCCGAATTTTTCTAGGGTTATGGTAGGTGGTCGTGTCATGGTGTCAAACAAAGGGTTCTATCTCAGCAACCATTTCATTGATGGATAAAACTTTACCAAACTTATTTTGAGACATGTATGATTCAGCACACCAAGTTTCGTAAAAACATAGGAAAGAAGGAACACTGCAGCAGGCCTACTGGCCATGCAGGGCAGGTCCATGTCAACCCCCGGCTTAGACCAATGGCCCACCCCGTAGGTCGCCTCCACTTAAGGAAGGAGCACGGCATCTGACCCAGCAGCACAAGCTAGTCGGTCCAAGTCACACCCACCCCACCCACTCATGTATTTATCTAACCTATTTTTAAAACTACACAACATCTTAGCTTCTATGACGGTACTCGGGTGTTTGTTTTCCCGTCATCCACAACTCTAGTACCAAACCGACTTTCCTATATCCTTCCGAAAATGAATTTTTCCCGCTTAACACCATTGCTGAGAGTCCTGTCTAGGCTAGAATTTTTAGCACGCTATATAATCCCCTTTATTCATTCCTGTTTTCCATTTTTCACCTCAGTCATATTTCCCCCTAATTCTACGCCTTTTAGAGAGTGCAGATTCATGGACCTCAGCCATCCTCATAGGGAAAGTTTCTGATCCATGGGATCAGCTTTGTAATCTCCTCTGTACGTTTTCCAGAGCATTTATATCCATTCTGCAATACGGTGACCAAAACTGTGCAGCATGGTTTAAATGAGGCTTAACCAAAGATATATGGAGTTGAAAACAACCTGAGGATTTCTATTTTCTTATGCTTCTTTGCGAACGCTTATGCACTGTCTTGGTTTCAGGTTACTGCTAACCAGAACTCCTAAATCCTTTTCGCAATCAGTAATATTAAGATCTACTTATTTAGTTTATATGTGGCATGGTTATTATCCTTTCCCAACATTTAGAACTTTGCATTTGTCAATATTAAACTGTATCTGCAACTTCTCCGACCATTGCATCAGTCTATTCAAATCATCCTGGGTGCTTAGTGTCCTCATTAGAATTAATTGGACGGCCTAATTTGGTGTCATCAGTAAATTTGCTTATGTCGCTATTTATCCTTATCTATGTCGTTTATGTAAATTGTGAACAACACGGGCCCAACACTGACCCTGAGGAACACGCTTGTTGACATGCCCCAGTCTGATTTCTCCCCATTTATGCAAACTCTCTGCTGCCTATTTGTCAGCCATGCCTCTACTCAGGAAAATATTTCTCCTCCTATTCCCTGTGCCTTAAGTTTCCTCAATAGCCTCTGATGTGGAACTCTATCGAAACCTTACTCAAGTCCATATACACAAAAATCTATATTTTTACCATGATCACCTCCTCAAATACCTTAGTGAAAAAGTAAATTTTGTACGACAGGAACGCCCGTTTGTAAAACCGTTGTTGAGATTCTTTTAAACAATTTATGCCTTTCAAGATGGCTACGAACTTCAAAATCCATGATGGCATGGTGAGACACTTTTCTAAAATCACACCACTTGACATGGAATCCCCAAAATGATATCTCTTACATAAATCAATCTCGGTGTACTCTGAATCAGGACCAAAGCATTGAGTACCAGATGGAGCACCCGCTGGAGTACCAACAGGAGAACCAACTGGAGCCAGCTGGAGTACCAGTGGAGCACCAGCTGTCAAAACTGAGAGTATGAAAATAACAGGCTATAATACGTTGTAAATCTGTTGTTATCCAACACACTCAAATATTCATACAGTCAATTTATGAAGCATAAAAAGCACAGTATTACTGGAGGATGAGATGATAATGTTGACAGTTGTGTGTGTCATGTGACCACGTGTGTTGCTAGTGCACTTAGGTGATTGCATAAACATGAGTTGCTTGTGCACGTAGGTGACTGTAATAGCACGTGTTGCTAGTGCACATAGGTGATTACTTAAAAATGTGTTGCTAGTGCACGTAGGTGATAATATGAACATGTGTTGCTATTTCACGTAGGTGACTGAATAAGCACGTGTTGACAGCTGTGTAATGATTGATCATGCTACATGCCAACAGTGATCATGCTACATGCCATCATTGTTCATGTTGGATGCCAGCAGTGTTCATGCTGCATGCCAACAGTGATCATGCTACATGCCATCATTGTTCATGTTGGATGCCAGCAGTGTTCATGCTGCATGCCAACAGTGATCATGCTACATGCCATCATTGTTCATGTTGCATGCCAGCAGTGTTCATGCTGCATGCCAACAGTGATCATGCTACATGCCATCATTGTTCATGTTGCATGCCAGCAGTGTTCATGCTGCATGCCAACAGTGATCATGTTGCATGCCAACAGTGTTCATGCTACATGCCAACAGTGATCATGTTGCATGCCAACAGTGTTCATGCTACATGCCAACAGTGATCATGTTGCATGCCAGCAGTGTTCATGCTGCATGCCAGCAGTGTTCATGCTGCATGCCAACAGTGATCATGTTGCATGCCAGCAGTGTTCATGCTGCATGCCAACAGTGATCATGCTACATGCCATCATTGTTCATGTTGCATGCCAGGAGTGTTCATGCTGCATGCCAACAGTGATCATGTTGCATGCCAACAGTGTTCATGCTGCATGCCATCAGTGATCATGTTGCATGCCAGCAGTGTTCATGCTGCATGCCAACAGTGATCATGTTGCATGCCAGCAGTGTTCATGCTGCGTGCCAATACTCATGCTGCATGCCAACAGTGATCATGTTGCATGCCATCAATGCTCGTGTTGCATGCCAACAGTGATCATGCTGCATGCCAGCAGTAATCATGTTGCAAGCCAACAGTGATCATATTGCTTATCAACACTTAATTCTGCATGGCAATAGTGATCATGTTGCATGCCAACAGTATGCTGCATGCCAGCAGTGATCATGCTAGCAGTGGTCATGCTGCATGCCAGCAGTGGTCATGCTGCATGTCAACAGTGATCATGCTGCATCCCAACAGTGTTCATGCTGCATGCCAACAGTGTTCATGCTGCATGCCAATAGTGTTGCTGCATGCCAACAGTGATCATGCTGCATGCCAATAATACTCATGCTGCATGCCAACAGTGATGTTGCATGCCAGCAGTGTTCATGCTGCAGCCAGCAGTGTTCATGTTGCATGCCAGCAGTGTTCATGCTGCATGCCAGCAGTGTTCATGTTGCATGCCAGCAGTGTTCATGTTGCATGCCAGCAGTGTTTATGTTGCATGCCAGCAGTGTTCATGCTGCATGCCAGCAGTGTTTATGTTGCATGCCAGCCCGTGTTTTGTTGCATGCCAGCAGTGTTCATGTTGCATGCCAGCAGTGTTTATGTTGCATGCCAGCAGTGTTCATGTTGCATGCCAACAGTGTTCATGTTGCATGCCAGCAGTGTTCATGCTGCATGCCAACAGTGTTCATGTTGCATGCCAGCAGTGTTCATGTTGCATGCCAGCAGTGTTCATGTTGCCCGCCAGCGTGTTCAATGTGCATGCCAACAGTGTTCATGTTGCATGCCAGCAGTGTTCATGTTGCATGCCAGCAGTGTTCATGTTGCATGCCAGCAGTGTTCATGTTGCATGCCAGCAGTGTTTATGTTGCATGCCAGCAGTGTTCATGTTGCATGCCAGCAGTGTTCATGTTGCATGCCATCAGTGTTCATGTTGCATGCCAGCAGTGTTCGTGTTGCATGCCATCAGTGTTTATGTTGCATGTCAACAGTGTTCATGTTGCATGCCAGCAGTGTTCATGTTGCATGCCAGCAGTGTTCATGCTGCATGCCAGCAGTGTTCATGTTGCATGCCAGCAGTGTTCATGTTGCATGCCAGCAGTGTTCATGTTGCATGCCAACAGTGTTCATGTTTGCATGCCAAGCGTGTTTATGTTGCATGCCAGCAGTGTTCATGTTGCATGCCAGCGGTAGCTGCATGCCAACGTTTCATGTTGCTGCCCCGCATGTTTATGCTGCAGCCAACAGTGTTCTGTTGATGCCACAGTGTTCATTTCTGCCGCAGTGTTTGTGCCAAAGTGTTCTGTTGATGCCAACGTGTTCATGCTGATGCCCAAAAGTGTTTATTTGCATGCCAACATTTCAGTTGAAAGCCCGCAGTGTTCATGTTGCATGCCGCAGTGTTATGGGGTGCATCCGCAGTGTTTATGTTCATGCCCGCAGTTTCATTTGCAGCCAAC
>NW_026510025.1:7500-38686 GCF_026875155.1 Cherax quadricarinatus | reverse complement strand
AAAGCATCCCGCAACTGAATATCCCTCAAAAGATCTCACAAGGCCGCCGAACCGTGCCCCCCCCTTTTTGGGTTTCCACGTCACCCTTAAAAACGATTTCCAGTCCCCCTTAGATGGCCACCGCGGGTAAACCAGTAAAAAGAAAATATTTTTTCAAAATAAAAAACCCCCCTTTTTTACCCTCACTTGGGACATTCGCTGCCTGACCCGGCGGTGATTTTGGCCTGCATTTCTCTGTTTTCGGGCGGCTACCTTGTATCACAGGGCACTGAGTTGAGGAGGCGATAAATACCATTGGTATTGACTGCTTCATGGGCGTTTTTCACCCTTTCAGTGCAAGTCTTACCCCCAACAATCTTAGGGGGACCTTGGAATCAAGGACGATGAGGTTTTTGGGTACCCCGAAGGGGCTTTAGAATTTCGTAAAACTGAATTCCACGTCCGGTAGAGTTTTTGGTGACAAATTTCCAAGACGTGAGTTTTACGCTACTCCGCTGTGAAGGGCGTTTGATCACGTATCTCGCCATTTTTACGTGGGTTAAGTACGAAGCCCATTTTGGGGCAGATAGGCACATACGGGTTTTTTTTTGAGACATATGGAACCATACATGGCAAAAAAGGGGGCAAGGGGAGGCGGGTGCTTAAAAGGGGCCCCGGGGTCATTTCCCTAAGATGACTCTAGACATCCCATACCTCTTCGCGTGTTGGGGGTTTTCGACGCAAGTTAGGGTTAACGACCCGGACAGAGACGAACGTCAAAATATGTTGGGGCGTACGCCATATGGTGGCAGAGTGGTGAGCTGAGGAGGGGCCCACGCAAACGGGTGAAGCACCAGTTACCAGCGTGATAGTTTAAGCCCATGGAAAGCAAGACCTGGGCGCTTGTGGAGTGAAGGGGTGGGGGATTCCAAAGGAGAATGGCATGTGTGGGGTAAGCTGTGATGTAAAAGGATTTTTTTACTACACAAAGGAAAGTAAGAAGTGCAAGTGCGGAGAGGTGCAGGCTCTAGGGGAAGAGCTTCAGGAAGTGTTAAGGAATTGACACCGCCTGAAAGGGGAGTTGTTCCTGGTGGTGAGAGGCACGGCGTTGCCTTAAAGGAAGTAAGGAAAAAAAAACATAGCGGGTTGCGGCCAACTAGTAAGAGGATTTTGTCGCCTTTGGCTGTGGAACGGGGCGGGTGGAGGTTGGGTTCATGTGGGGAACCTCAAAGATAACGGATTAAGGGCATCAGAGGAAGAGCGAGGCGTCAGACCAGATGATGCCCTGCGCCGGCGCAGGGTTGGGGGGAAAGGGAAGACAATGTCAAAGCAGTCAGATAAAGGCATCGCAAAAAGGGGGGGGGGTTGGGGTGTGAAGCCTTGTGCGGGTTTGGGGGCAGGGGGGCCCTGGGTTGAATGAAGGGGGAGGAAGGGTTGGAAACTATAAAGGGGCCCTTTAGGTGTTTATGTGAACGTAAATGGCTGTGTAAAGGGAAAAAAGGAAGGGTTTCGATTTTCGAAAAATATAGGGTGGATGTAGTGTTCCTGCAAGAACAAAATTTCAAGGAGGGAAGAGTGCTCGGGGTGGAGGGGTTTCAGGTCATGACTCTGAATTGCACTCTGAAAGGTGGTGGGGGTATATTAAAAGGGAGGCAAGCCCGTTTGTTTTGTTAAGAAGTGAGGGGGGAGGGGGGGAAAGTATTGCGCGGGGATGGGTGGGGATGGGGCAGGGGTATCTTTTGTGTGTGTATGCACCAGGGGGAAAATGATGTGAGGGTAAAAAGGGTTTTGTATGTAAAGAACAGTTTTCTTCTTAGGGGTTTAAAACCGCAGAGGCCGTGGGTTGGGGGGACTGGAACTGCGTTATTAGGGGGGCGACGTGGGGAACCAAAAAAGGGGCGGGGCACGTGTCGGGGGCCTTGCGAGATTTTTGAGGTATTCAGTTGGGGTTGGGTTGAGGAGGGGCGTGGGATAAGCACATTTTTGTAAGACGGGGTTTTACGTGAAGGTTGGATAGGTGTAAATTAAAAGGGGTTGGGGTTTGACATTTTTCCATAAATAAAGTCTTATTCGGTCATGGGGCGGTAGTGCAAGGTTTGGGGGAGTCACTAGCAGGTATTCATGGGATATTGGAAATTAAATACAAGGTTTTAGGTGATGAGGAGGGGAAAGGGATTTGCAAGTTTGGGGGAGGGGTTACGGCAGAGATAAATGGGGTAAGGATGTGGTGAGTGGTGGGATGGGGGGTAAAGAACGGATTAAGAAATATTAGTAAAGGAAGGAAAAAGAATCAATTCTTTAAAATAGGGGGCTTCTAACTATTTGGGGATGATTCGGGTTTGTTATGCGAGGGGGGCGGTGGCGGGCACTTATCCAATGGGAAATTATGGAATTAAAAGGGGAGGCTGCGTGAGGTACAATGAGGGTTCCAAAGGGGGGGGTTTACGGGCGGGGGTGGAAGGGGTTTTATGGGGCGATAGACCTTCATCGTGCGTATTGCGTACAAAACAAAGCGCAAAATGACTTTTCCCGGGTTGGAGGTTCATGGTCGATAGGGGGTACAGGGAGGGGCAGGTCATACAAGCTAGGAAAGGGAAAGGGGGGGCTTTTGCTGTAATGGTATGAAAGTATGGCAACGAGAAGGGTAGAGGATGGGGTTTAGAACAGGTGTGTGGGAGTGGGGTATGAAGTTGGTAACATGTTGGGAAGACTGGGGGGGGAAATAACTGGGGGGGAAAATGGGGGGCTTAAGTGGAATGCAAAAGGGCAAAGCACCGGAATTGATGGATCCCGGCAGATTTTTATCAGCAGCATTGGGAATTATTGGGGCATTTTCGGTTAGGTTTTTAAAATTTGCATAAGGAAAGGGGGGTGAGCTGGGGAAAGCAGGCAACGGCTGTCGTTGTATTGGTACCGAAGGGGAAGGGGGAGCATACGCTTCGGGGGTTTTCCGGGGGGATCTCGTTGTTATGCCAGATTATAAATTTTTTGCGAAGATTTTGGGGGAAAAAGGGTCAAGTGTGTGGGGGAGCGGGTAGAAAAAAATCAGTTTGGGGTTTGCCAGGGGGGTCTATGGTGGAGGGGGATGGGTTACTTAGGGGTTTCGTAGAGGCAAAAGGGGGGGGGAGGGAGGGAGGTTTGGTGGGGCTCGATTTGGGAAGGGGATACGATAGAGTGGGAGGAAAGCTTTAAAGCCATCCTCAGGGGTAGGGTTTGGGAAGAAAAAAGTGGGGTGGGTTGAGGCGTGTATGGAGGTGCAAGGGGGAGGGTACAGATTAATGGTCGTTTTGGGGGGGAAATTGTAATGGGTAGGGGCTTAGGGGGGAGGGGTGTCCTTTTTCACAATTTTTGTTTTTGCGTGTGACAGGCCCCTTTTTTTTGATTGATGGAGCAGCGTATGTGTCAGTAGGGGACCAGGGTGGAGGTTGTAGGGGTTTGGCCAGTTTTAATTGGGGATGTGGTGATCAACTGTTCTGAAAGGGGGGGGATGTCAAAGGACACATTAGACGGGGTAGTACAAATGTTGCGGGGCAAGGTATGAGGGAAAAATTCAGATAAATCCATGGCAGGGTTAGGAGCTTGGGGGGGTAGGGGTTTATTTGGGGTATGCAGTTTGAGGAGGCAGGGAAATTTGTTTAAAAACGCGGTCTTATTTATGCAGACGATTACCTGGGCCCTGGATAACTCGCTTAGTGGTAGAAAGGATTTAGGGGCGCTTGGGGGCATTGCGCCCCTTTTCATTTGACCCCTTTTGCAGGTGCCATTGTTATTAAAATCTTAGATAGCAAAGTATGGGACATGGCAGCCGGTTCCCTTAATGGGCCAAACAATAACCAAAATACTTAGGGAAGGTTTTAAATTTTTTGTGGGGTTTTGAGTGTGATTGGATTTAGAGGGTTGGTAATGTTCCTGTAAGTAAGGGGGGGGGGATTGTGGATTAAACGGAGGGGAAAATGTGTATTCATTAAAAGGGGGGGGGTGATGAGGGGAAAATGTGGGTGGGGGGGGGGTTTTTGGCCGGATCCCCTAAAGATTGCAAGGATGTATACAGGGCTGAGTTCAGAGTGTGAAACTGGTTGGGGCCTGGCGTGGGTCGAGGCCGCAAAGGTTAAAATAGGTAGGGTTTTGTAGATTGTTTGCCCGGGGGGTTGTAAGGGCCCGAGGGGAATTTTCCCCAGTAGATGGGGAAGTAATGGAATAGGTTTTAGTAAATGAGGTTGCAACCTCGTGTTCGGGAGTAATGTATCGTTTCTGCCGGGATTTTAAAAGCAGGTGTGGTTTTCGGGTGACCAGTCGTTGACGGGGGGGGTGTGGGATTTGTGGTGGGGAGGAGTCGGGCTTTTCATGTGTATATTTTTGTGATGGACTGAGGGTGTCAAGGGGTGGTTAAATAGGTGATAAATAGGATAGGGGTAAAGGAATTTTGTATTGAGAGCATTAAGTTTGACGTGGGGGTTGGGAGAAAAGGTAATCAAAATTGGATAATTATGGGAGATTATATCATATAGTGTGGGGGTTGCGGGGGAAACAGGTTTCTGAGGGGAAGAGGAGGGTGTTAGCGTTAAAGTTCATAAAACGGTTGTAGAAAAAGGGAAATTTAGGGGGGAGGTGGGTGAAGGGTTTTTCAGAGGGATTAGGCAAGTTTTCGTTTCAGGTTTTATTGACTTGTAATAACGAGGGAGGGGGGGGGTATGATTGGAAAATGTTGTGGGGTAGGGAAGTCAGGGGGGAAAAAAGGGGGTTTCCTCCCTGGTAATGGATAACAAATGTTGCGAGGTGTTGGATGAGTGATGCATGAGTGAATAAATTTTGGGCCCCGGGTACAGCACCCGTGGGCTGGCCAGTTTTTTGTGACGGTTTTTCACTTATTTACTATTGTGGTGGTAATATTTTTACGGTAATGACATTGTAATTTGAGATTTGAATAATAATTCATGTATTTGCTCCAATGTTTTTAGGTGCCTTGCACTGCAAGTTTGAGGTTGGGGTCATGCACGGGTCCCCGAGATATGTTAATGTTTGTATTTAATTTGTGCATTATTGTTTTGTCCTGGTGTTTTGCAATTTTCAGTTTTTGTTTTGGGGGGAGTAAAGAGGTAATGCACTCAGATGGTAAATAAAAGTTGGGCAAAAATGGTGTTATAGGTTTTTTTGGGTTTGGGGCGTGCTAGGGGACATCTTTATGTGTTACTTATTCATGGTTTTTTTTAGTTGTATTTTACTGTTGCAATAGATTATGTAATGTCCATATAAGCTGTAAGAGCTTTTAAAATTTGTCATAGTTGAAGCTGTGTTATTGTTTTAACACTGGAATTGCATGTTTAAATGTGTAGAGGCTTACATGTGTTGGATTTTGAGACTAAGTTTATTCTTATGGTTTTGTAGTAATTTTGTATGTCTTTGTGACTTTTCTATATCACCATTGTTGTGTAATACATATTGTTATGTAACTGAACCATTAGGACAATTACATAAATTAATGTTTTGATCATTGCTGTGTGACATTAGATTAGGTAACATTCATTGTTTATAGTATGTTAGGTTGTAAATAGTGAGGTGGTTGGATAACCACGGGGGGGGGGGGTAATATGTCTGTGTAATATGTTCAGTGCAATGCATTGCATGGTCTGTAGTCGATTATTAAGTACCATTTCGAGGGATGTGTATATAAAAGTGTTGTTCATATCATGTAATTCGGTTGAGTAGCTCCAACAGGTTTGGGTTAAGTGATAGGATGAGGGAGCAGGGAGGGGGGGTGTACCCACACGGAGTTGTAAGTGTGGTGTGTAATATTAGCTGTAGAGAGGATTGTGTTAATTTATAGACTTAAATGAGTTTTACATATTATATTTTTGTAATGTCATGTTTTAAATAAAATATATATAAAAAAAATAACATCATTTTCTGCTGGTGCATACACACTTACAAAAGATACCCTCTGCCCCATCCACCACCCATCCACGCGCAATATTCTTCCCCCCCCTCCCCCCTCACTTCTTAGCAACACAAACGGGCTTGCCTCCCTGATCAATATACCCACACCACCTTTCAGACGTGCAGATGGCAGAGTCATGACCTGAAACCCCTCCACCTCGAGCACTCTTCCCTCCTTGAAATTATGTTCTTGCAGGAACACTACATCCACCCTATATTTATACAGAAACATTCGAAACCATTCCTTCTTCACACTATTACACAGTCCATACACAAATAACCCGCACATAAAAGACAGAAGCTTACGACGACGTTTCGGTCCGACTTGGACCATTGACAAAGTCACACTAACAGAGGAGGAGCAGGACGGCTATATATAGGCAGGAAGAGGTGGAGGTAGTAGTAGTGGTAGTAGTAGTAGTAGAGTAGTAGTAGTACAAGAATTGTATATAATACCGACAGGTTGATTGTTCGCATCGCTGTTGGGCCGTGCGGACGCACTGTGCAGTAGCTCCCACTACAACTGGTTTCTGCGCAGTTTTCACTGTTCAGACATGGCGGAGTACACAGGCAGGAGGATAAATACAGTTTGCATTGAGCTGTTGAGGGGTTCTCTGAGCCCTGCTACTATGAACGTCGTTCTACCTGCAATTATTAGGGATTTATATGGTATCCCTAATGAGGAACTGTATGGTGTGGCCCTTAATGGGATGAAACGAGTATTTGTAAAGTTCCTGAGGAATAGCTACTACAGCAGTGTGGTGGAGGAGTATCAGGAACGGCGAATGTGTCTCAACTCGACGATGGATGTGTGCTTGCATGACGTATCTACATTCTACACGTGGGTACGAGTGAGGAATGTACCCTTCGAGGCAACGCAGTTTGGTATACAGGAAGTTTTTCGCAAGTATGGTGTCATTCATGAAGCCAGAGGTGGGGTTTGGCGGGATGGACCATATGTGGGCCTCCCGGAAGGGTCATACAATATCAAGATGACTTTAAAGACGCCTATACCTTCGTATGTAATGTTGCCAGGCACCAGAAACCAGGTATATGTGTCGTATGTGGGGCAAAGGAGAACGTGTCGTCTTTGTGGCTCTTTTGACCATATAGCGGCACAATGTGCACGTAGAGTTGACCCGGGGGTGTCAGTCCCGGTGGAGGACATCCAGCAGGCGAGTGTGGTGGCGGCGGCGAAGAATGGGACTACTCTATGGAGTGAGGAGGTGGAGAAGGAGGGTGAACAGATGGGGACGTGTGTCACACTCCCGGTGGAGGAGGAAGTTCCTTCTCCAACATCTGAGGTGGTGGAGGAAGTGGTGGAGACGACACAGGAGGTGTCCTTGGAGTCAGTGCTCCAGGAATTCTTGGAGGAGGCCTTGGTAGAAGGGGACATAGATGAACGGATCAATGAAAAGCAGCAATTGCAAGGCCTGAGTGAGAAGTCGGAAGTAGTAGGGAACACTGGAAAGGATACACTTGTAGTGGCAGAGGTACACAGGGAGGATGTACCTGAGGAAGAGGTGGCTTTGGGAGGCAGCTCTAGGAAGAGACCAGCGGGGCTGACTGAATTAGATGATGTTTTAACACCTGCGCAAAGACCAGGTAAGAAGGTTTGGGCGGAGGTGGTCCGCAATTCACCTACAGGGGGGGGAGTACAGGGAAAATCGGGGGAGAGACAAGGGGGGGTAGGAAGTTCTATTAAAAAGAGTAATAAGGAAAGTGTAAGCAGCTTGAAGGGAAGTGTGAGCAAGCCACAGCGGCATAGGGGTAAGCCGCCTCTCCTTGACCATTCAGGTGTGTAACGATAAATGCTAATGGCTTAAAAACTGAGGTTAAAAGGGTGTGGTTGGAGTGGTTCCTTAAAAGGTACGATGTTGATGTTGGTTTCCTACAGGAGCATAACTATAAGTCAGGTAGTGAGTTGAGATTGAGAGGATATAAGTTGTTTGTGAGCATGGCATGGGGGGAGAGTAGGGTATGTTTTGTGGGAGTTTATATGCCTGCGATTGGTAACGTAAGGATAAAATCAGATTTTGTTCGTGACGTTTTGTTATATCATCTCAGGGGTTTACCTGCCATAGCGATAATTGGAGGTGATTGGAATTGTGTGATTAGGCATGTAGACGTAGTTCCTAGGGGGGCGGGGTGTGTGTTGGGTGTTTTAAGGGATGCATTGGGTGATGTCGGGGTGGTAGATGTGGTTGGCAGGGGGGGGTATCAGGTTGAGTATACCTATGTACAGGGGAGTTATGAGGCAAGGTTGGATAGGATTTATGTGAGGCAGGGGATAGGAGTGGAGAGAGTTAGAACAGTAGACGTGGGTTTTTCAGACCACAGAGCAGTGTTGGCTGATCTTAGGGTGGATGGTATTCCGAGAATATATCAGGGCTATTGGAAATTAAATGTGAGGCTTTTACAGGAGGAGGATCAAGGTCTTTTCAGTCATGGTGGAGGGGCTTTTGGGAGGCTAGGGATGAGGAGGTGGATTTGTTAGATTGGTAGGACTTGCAGGCAAAGGTGAAAATTGTAGAATTTTTTAGGAAGAGGGGCAGGGAAAGGGCACGTTGGAGGTTTGGATTGCAGAATTATTTAGAGGGTCAGTTGAATGATTGTTATGCGGGGGGGAGTAGGGAGGGAGGGGAAGGAGTTATGGGGGAACTTAGGAGTCGTTTAGTAGAGATGCATAATGAATGTTTTGATGCACTCAGGGTCAGGGCAGGATTGGAGGACGTACTAAAGGGTGATAAGCCAACCGGGTATGTTCTCAGAAAATTCAAGGACAGACAGTTGAGGACTACCGTGGCGCATATTGTTGTGGAGGGTGGGGAGGGTTATGTGAGGGGACAGGGTCTCACTGACACAGATTCTATTAGTAGGTATGCTGATGATTGGTTTACGGAGAAATGGAAGAGAAGGGGAGGGGTAGGTGGGATAGAAACATTTAGTGGGATTAGGGTACCGCAGGGTATGGGGAAGAGGGATAGGGAGTTGGAGGGAGGCATTACGGGGGAGGAGGTGGGGGAAGTGGTGAATGGGTTGAGTCAGGGGAAGGCACCGGGAATAGATGGGTTACCTAATGATTTTTACAAAGCGCATTGGGAGGTTCTGAGGGAGTGCCTAGTGGAGGTTCTGAATTATATGTTGAAATGGGGCAGAATGGCGCAAACACAGAGAACTGGGGTCGTTGTCTTGGTGCCAAAGAAGGGAGGAGAGGAGAAGGGTTTGGGAGATTATCGTCCGTTGTCGTTAATGTGTACGGATTACAAAATTTTTGCGAAGGTATTGGGGAACAGGTTAAAGAAGGTAATTGGGAGTAGAGTACATGAGGGACAGTATGGGATTCCGGGAAGGACTATGAAGAATGGGCATAGTGCGATAAGGGATTTTATAGAGAACTGTCAGGGAGGGGGCGTCCTTGGCTTGGATTGGGCTCAGGCATATGACTGTGTGAAGAGGGACTTTTTGTGGGGATGTTTGGAGAAATTGGGTTTTGGAGGGGGGGGTAGTGAGGTGGGTGCGCACGCTGTATGAGGGGGCTGTAATGAGGGTGCAAGTTAATGGTAAGCTGGGGGGGGCGGTGATGATGGAACAGGGATTAAGGCAGGGTTGCCCGCTGTCACAGTTGCTTTTTGCATGCGTGCAACATCCTTTCTTTGAGGCTGTGGACGAGGAATTGGGGGAGGTGGGGGGGGAAGTATGGGGGGCATAGTAGGTTATGTGGATGATACAACAGTGTTAGTTACGAGTGGGGAGGCTTTACGTAGGGTGGGAGAGGTCATTAGGAGCTTTGGGTATGTTTCAGGAATGGTAGTTAATTTAGCAAAGTCTAGGTTATTAGAAGTAGGAACATGGGTTGGGGGGAGATTGGGGGAGGAGATGGGATGGACGGTTTGTGATAGAATTAAGGTGTGTGGGATATGGTATATGAAGCAATTGCAGGAATGTAGGAGGATTAACTCAGAAGCAGTCACGAGTAGGGTTATAGGCAAGTTAAAAGGTTTGAGGGCCAGTGAAGTGGCGTTACAGCAGAGGGTGTTGGTAATTAATTCGGTGGTGTATAGCAAGGTCTGGGGTGTAGCGGAGGTGTTCCCTTTGAGGGTGCAGGATATACAGGAAATACAGAGGAGGGTGTTGAGGTTTGTGTGGGGGTTTGGGAGGGCCTGGTTGTCCAAAGATGTGGTCATGACGGAGGTGAAAAGGGGGGGTCTAGGTTTGTTGGACTTAGGGTCTAGGGTAATGGTTTTATATATTAAGCAGAGGTATTTAAGGGTGGGGGGGAGAGGGGTGTTAGGGTGGATAGGGTGATGAGGGATGCTAGAAACTGGTGGAGTGGTAGGGATTTGAGAAAGTGTGAAGATGTAATAAGATTCATGTTGGCAGTGGGGCAGGTAAAAAGGTTGAAGGTAAAAGCAGTGGTGGGTGTGGTGTGGGGAAGGGGTGCATTGCAGGGGGTCACAGTATACCCCATGTATAACTGGAGGGTCATATGGAGGGAGTTCAGGACGCTTCGGATACCAGCAAGGGTTAGGGAGTTGGTGTATCGTTTTCTAATGGGTGTGGTGGCATCTAAGTATATGTTGCATAAGATGGGGTTTGTTAGAGAGGCAACATGTTTATTCTGTGGGGAGGAGGAGACGGCATATCATGTGGTATATTTTTGTTCATCTTTGGAAGTGGTGAGAGTCTGGATGGCGGGGGTTATTAGGCTGTTGGGGGGGGGGAGTTGGTCTTTTCTTAGATCGTTGTCAATGGATGTTAGTGGGGTAGCAAGTGAGGTGGGGTAGGGCTTTGATGTATGTCATGGCAGATTATTTGCATGTTTCTTGGGGTATGAGGCAGATTGTAGGGCAGTTGAGGATAAAAGCGTTAGCAGCGAGGTTTTTATAGGACAAGGTGTAGGAATAGGTTAATATATGGGGGGAGATGGGATTCAAGTTTTTCGATAGGTTATCGTAATTTTTCTGTAGCACAGCTTCTAAGGGAACAGGGGGGGGGGCAAGGGTAGGGTCTTTTTTGTGAGGGGGGGGGTGTAAGGTTAGGATAGCAGTGTGGAAGGTGGTGTGAGGGTGAGATAGTGAGGGCATATATTTATGAAATGGCTATGTTCCTGTAGAGATATTTGATATTGGCGATCAGTACCTTGGATACATTGTCATAATTGGAATGCCTTGCATTACATATTGGTTGGGTATATTATTGCACTCACTATCGAGGAGAGGTGGTTTAAGTGGCTGTTATGCTTTTTAGGCCAAGTAGTACTGAACACGTGAAAAAATGATTTACCAGTGAATTATTGTATGTGTTTTTATTAACGTTGAGAAGGGGTTTTAAAATATAAAATAAAGCAAGTAAAAACTGTAGTCAAGTTTTTTTTTTAGTAGTTTTAACGTGTAGCTGCAAGTACTTTCCATATTACCCTTGATTAGTTTTTCTTTAGATAATTAGTATACAAGTATTTCCTTTATAACGGTACTTCTTTATAAAAGAAGGATTGTAATACCTTGGCACAAGAGAATGTGAAGAATATGACTTAGTCAATGAGGTTTAATTGTGTTTCAGATAGGGAGATTAGAATTTTGTTTAGTCATTAACAAGTTTGCCCCGTCCTTGTGAGAACCCATTTGATATGGTTTATATTAAATATGTACATAGGTTGTTTAAAGAAGTGTATCCTCTAATTTATGTGTAAAACACATGTTATACAATGATGTTCTGATTTTCATGGTTGTTGTTTTTTATTATTGATATGGAATATTGTGGATGTATATTCTGCCAATTATACAAGTGTGTCCGTGTAGTAACATAATGTACATATCTGTGTTCTTATGTATTTTGATTGTTAGGTTACTTGAGGTTTTTTTTTTTGTCAAAACTGTGCATGAAAATATTTTTTGTATGCACTGGTTTATTAATTTGTTAAAAAGGGGTTTGTAAATGGTGGTAATTCACCTAAGGGTAACGTGTTATTTAAGTTCTGGAATGTGTGGTAGAGGAATTTTGATAATATCCAGTATAGTTCTTTTTATTAATCACTTATACGTTCTTGTATTCGTTGTTAAAATGAGGGGGTAAGGAACCGATTATATGGGTATGACTTTGTATATAGCCTTTTATGTATAATGTACTACGTGTGATTTTCTTTGGATTATATAGTCTTTTGTGAGTAAGAAACTGTATTTGAATTTATTAAACCATCCTGTATGTTTGGGTGTGGGTTGCCTTTTGTGTAGTCACATGTATGATTGAATTTTTGGGGATGGCAATCATGTTAAATTGAAGTGTGACTATTAAGTATAGGTTAAGAGCTGGGATAGGGAATGTGGAATTGTTGTTTCATATTTAATGGATAACATGTCTTAGTTTATGTAACGTATGCATAGTATACATATGAATATGTATTGTGCTTTTTAAATAAAATATAAAAAAAAAAAAAAAAAAATACCGACAGGATGAAATGACACACGCACAACACCCGGGCATCCCCACCGTAGACGTTTCGCCATCCAGTCAGCCACTGGATGGCGAAACGTCCACAACAAAGACAACCAGACGCCGCACATGTGTCTAATTTCATCAGTAGATGTAGTAGAAGAAGAAGAGGTAGTAGTAGTGGTAGTGGTAGAAGTTCCTTCCAGCAGAAATTTCCACTCTTTATAATTCGTTCTCCCGTCTTGGCTACCCTTCCCATTTCATAGACTCTGCCCTCTCACGTGCTAAACGCAATTTCTTCTCTCCCAAACTCTCTACTCATGGGAACTCTTCTATCCTCTGCCTTCCCTACATTTCCGGTCTGTCTAATCTCAACAATTCTCTCCGTCCCTTAGACATCAAGCTTACCTTCCGCCAGACTAACACTCTTCGCACTAATCTCGTTCATACCTCTCCTCCCTCTACAGATGTTCCTGGTGTCTACTCTATTTCTTGCTCCTCCTGTCCTCTTCAATACTTTGGAGAAACTGGTCGATCTCTTTCTGACAGACTTAGGGAGCACAAAAATAGTGTTAGGCTTGCCGACACTAACAATGCTCTTTTCTGTCACGTCAGAGATCATAGCCATCCTATTGACTGGTCTTCTGCTAAAACTGTCTTCCCTACTTCCAACTCGAACAGTCGCCGTTTAGTTGAATCCTCTCTTATACACAACTTTCCTTGTATGAACCTTAGCCCTGGCTTCGTCTCTGTAGATGCCTTCCTCTCCCACTACATTGTAAAATGCTCCAAACTTCAGAACACCCGTGACTTAACCTGAATCCTCATTTTTTCTTCTTCTTCTTCTTTTTCTTCTTCCTCTTCCCCTTTCCTCTCTCCTTTTCTCCTCTGGGTTGTCTTTCTCTCTCCTGTCTCGTGTTTCTGTTCCTTCTTCTTTTATTTTATTTCACCACTTCCCCTTTCACGCACCTCGGTGCGCTTGCTCTCCCTCTGTGGGTTTCTAGCTCTCTTGCAGTGCTCCCCTTCCTTTGTATTTGACTGGCTCGTCTTCCTTATTTCCCACTTCTACCACTACCACTACTACTACCTCTTCTTCTTCTACTACATCTACTGATGAAATTAGACACATGTGCGGCGTCTGGTTGTCTTTGTTGTGGACGTTTCGCCATCCAGTGGCTGGCTGGATGGCGAAACGTCTACGGTGGGGATGCCCGGGTGTTGTGCGTGTGTCATTTCATCCTGTCGGTATTATATACAATTCTTGTACTACTACTACTCTACTACTACTACTACCACTACTACTACCTCCACCTCTTCCTGCCTATATATAGCCGTCCTGCTCCTCCTCTGTTAGTGTGACTTTGTCAATGGTCCAAGTCGGACCGAAACGTCGTCGTAAGCTTCTGTCTTTTATGTGCGGGTTATTTGTGTATCGTTCCAGTCACGGTATTGTGCCTTTTTGTTATTTATTACACAGTCCATTTACGTTCACAGTCATACACCTAAGGCCTCTTTATAGTTTCCAACCCTTCCTCCTCACTTCATTCATCCCAGGGCCTCCTGCCCCAGAGCCAGCACAAGGTTTCACACCATCAACCCCCCCCCCTTTTTTGCGATGCCTCTTATCGTGACTACCTCGACAGTGCTCTTCCTTCCTCCCAGACCTCTGCGCCGGCGTCAAGACATCATCTGAGTCTGACGCCGCCGCTCTCTTCCTCGTGATGCCCTCTACATCCATGTTATCTAATGAGGTTCCCTCACGATGTACCTCAACCTCCACCACTCCTCGTTCCACAGCACACGGCGACAACTCACGCTTACTAGTTGGCCCGTTAACCCTGCTATGGTTTTTATCATTACATTCCCCTACAGGCAACGCCGTGCCTCTCGCCAGCTCAGAAACAACATCCTCTGCAGGCGGCGTCAATGTCCTTAACACTTCCTGAAGCTCTTCCTCTAGAGCCTGCATCTCCTCCTGCACTTGCACTTCTGTACTTTTCCCTTGCTTAGTAACAGATCCTTTTACGTCACAGCTTACCTCACACACGCCAGTCTCCTCTTTGGAATCCTCCACCTCCTCACTCCACAAGCGCCCAAGCCCTTGCTTTCGCGTGGGGCTCTCAACAACAGCTATCACGCTGGTAACTGGTGCTTCACCAGTTTGTGCAGGCGCCCTCCTCAGCTTCACACACACTGCCGCCATATGGTCGTACGCCCCACATATTCTGCACGTACGTCTCTGTCCGGCATACGATACCATAACTTGCATCCTGAAGTCCTCCAACACAAGACGGTATGGGATGTCTCAGAGTCATCTTCAGGGAAAAGGTTCCCTCCAGACGGCCCATGTAAGCACCTGCCGTCCACTTGCCTTGTTGTGCCAGATGTACGGTCCCATATGCCTCAAAAACATTCCTGATGTCAGCCTCATCTGCCTCAAATGGGACATTACGAATCTTAACCCACGTAAAGTGGCGAGATACGTCGATCAAACGCACCTTTACAGCTGGAGTAGCGTCAAGACTCACGTCTTGGAATCTCGTCACCAAAGACTCATATACGGACGTGGAATTCAGTTTGACGAAGATTCTGTAAGCCCCATTCAGGGCTACACCATACACCTCATCGTCTTGGATTCCATAGGTCTCCCTAATGATTGTTGGGAGTAATACCTGCGCTGAAGAGGGTGAAATCGCCCCACGAAGCAGCTCAATACCAATGGTATTTACGCGCCTCCTCACACTCAGCGCCATGTTGATACAAGGTAGCTCGCCTGAAAACAGCAGAGGGGTGCAGAGCACAACCGCACTCGACCGTGATCAGGCAGCGAATTGATGTATTATTGTGGTATTTAATATTTTATACTACCTTGTAATTTATGATGTTTTAAATAAAATATAAAAAAAAAATTCTGCTCATTTAAGACCTGTTATTCTTTCTCAGCTCATTTAGAGTCAAAGACCTTTATTACTTACTCAGCTCATTGACAAGCCAAGTACTATCATCCAGGTCATCGACAAACCAGGTACTATCATCCAGGTCATTGACAAGCCAGGTACTATCATCTAAGTCATTCACAAGCCAGGTACTATCATCCAAGTCATCGACAAACCAGGTACTATCATCCAGGTCATTGACAAGTGTTATGCGCCCCTCCTTCATGATCCATACTAAACAAAATAAAAGGCCTGGTTAAAATAAGGTCTGTAATAATATATCACGAACCACTTAATTACTAGCTAGATAAAGCAGGTTCGACTATATATTATTATCTGGTACGGTATAAATCATCAAAGGTACTCTCAAGCAACGTTGTATTCAATAGGATGCTATTCGTTAGGTATTATTATAGTATTATATTATATTGTATTATATTATTGTTGTAGTAGGTTGATTACTGTGTTCTGTTATGCAAGTGGAGGACCACTGAACCACTACTTTAGAGACCGGTTGATGGTTCCAGAATTGGCGCCTGGCGCTACCTCCTGACCGACTGACGTCAGACCACTCAACATTTGAACAGTCAGTCAGATCATAACACTGACTCTGATCGGGTCTTCAACCCAGAGATCTTAACTTGGTCAATAATTCTAAATCATGCCTATTGTCTTTGCTGTTAATTCCAAGAGTCTGATAGCTCTTCTGCTTTGGAAGGATAATTAATTTACTTCCTTATAGCTCCCTCAGTCATTCTTATTTGGACTCATTATTGTATTATACTTAATTCATAAGGATTTGAACATAGAATTACGTTCCTCATTGTACAGTCTCATTTTACTGATAATAGTGAATTGTTTTAATTCACTGACTGGGTACCAATAAAGATTCATAAATGGTAGTAAATAAAACTAACCAAAAAACAAAACGACGTAATTATTCCCCTATTGTTGCGGCATAGAGCAAGTCGTAACACAAGCTAGGCACTATCATCTAGGTTATTGACAAGCTAGGCACTATCATCCAGGTTATTGACAAGCTAGGCACTATCATCCAGGTTATTGACAAGCTAGGTACTATCATCACTATCATCCAGGTCATTGACAAACCAGGTACTATCATCCGGGTCATTGACAAACCAGGTATTATCATCCAGGTCATTGACAAGCCAGGTACTATCATCCAGGTCATTGACAAGCCAGGTGCTATCATCCAGGTCATTGACAGGCCAGGTACTATTATCCAGACAGATCCAGGTACCATTACCTGAGGCGTGTGTACCATGTTGGAAAGTGGCTTTATATAACATATTGTAACCATCAATAAAGACCTGAATGATAAATCACTTAATATCACTGGATATCCCTCGTATAATAAGAATCGAGGGATATCGTACGGGGGCGTGTACCCCTGTTACCCTAAGATTAACGTGGAATTATCTTTATATTGGAGCTTGGGTAAATACGTTTGGGTAAATACTGCTCGGATTCTGTGGCTGTGAGTGTTGTCAGTAAGGGCGAGATGGTAGTGCTTATGTTGAGATATTTTGAGTTTTATTGACATGTAGAGATAAACCTTCACGACAGACTCCTCTTACTCTTCTTCCTTCTCTTTCCTCTCATCCTTCTTATATTCTTCCTTCTCCTGCTCCTCCTCTTCCTAGCTGCTAGTTTACTGTGTCTCAGCAGTTCATCCTGTGAGTGGCGCCACAAACAACACTGTCACGATGGTCTTTGTCAGTTCTCACTCAACATTCTTACATTATGTGAAAGAAATATTAGTCATTTTATATTTTGTCAATCACATCACATAGTTGTTGTACACAGTACAGTAAGCACAACACTCTCACAACATACTGATATCTAATTTACTCTTCTTCCTATTCCTGCGTCTCCCTCCACCTCCTCCTCCCCATCCTCCTTCCCTCCTCCCCCTCCCCATCCTCCTCCCCTCCCCATCCTCCAGCTGTATAGTCCTTGTGGCTTAGCGCTTCTTTTTGATTATAATAATAATAATAATCCCCATCCTCCTCCCCCTCCCCCTCCTCCTTCCCTCCTCCTCTTCATCAGCTTCGTAAAACTTGTCCACGTAATTATTGTCACTTTTTTCATACAGTTTTCAGCCCATTTTTAAGTTAGGTTAAACTAGGTTACTTAGGTTAAGTTAATTAGGTTAGGTTATAGGTTAGGTTTAGCTAGCTTACGTTACGCTAAGTTTGCCTAAATTAGGTTAGGCTTCGTTTGGCTAGGTTAAGTTAGACTAGGCTTGGTTGGGTTAGGCTTTGCCAGCCTGGCTGGTAAAGCTCTAGCTTCACGCACGGAGGGCCCGGGTTAGATTCCCGGCGAGGTGGAAGCATTGAACGCGTTTCCTTCCACCTATTGTCCTGTTCACCTAGCAGCAAGTATGTACCTGGGTGTTAGTCGACTGGTGTGGGTGGCATCCTGGGGGGACAAGATTGAGAACCACAATGGAAATAAGACAGACCACAATGACGCACTGACTTCCTTGGGTTATCCTGGGTAGCTAACCCTCCAGGGTTAAAAATCCGAACGAAATCTTATCGTACCCCTTACGACTGCTTCTCCAGCACTGCCTGGTTCTCGAACAACTCTTCCTTCTGCACAAATAGAAGGGTTTACGACTGGGTTTACGTCCGACCTGGTCCATTTTTTCATGACGGTGACGGTGTCTGGGATGTCATGGGTGTCGTCTGACTGGGGGCGGAAGGATCTGGTGGAGGCCTGGGTGGGGGTAGCCTGGGTGGGGGTTGCCTGGGTGGGGGGAGCCTGGGTGGGGGGAGCCTGGTTGGGGGGAGCCTGGGTGGGGGAAGCCAGGTTGGGGGGAGCCTGGGAGGGGGAAGCTTGGGTGGGGGAGCCTGGGTGGGGGAGCATAGGTGGGGGAAGCTTGGGTTGGGGAGCCCAGGTGGGGGAAGCTTGGGTGGGGGAGCCTGGGTGGGGGAGCCCAGGTGGGGGAAGCTTGGGTGGGGGAGCATTGGTGGGGGTTGCCTGGGTGGGGGAAGCCTGGGATTGGTTAGGCAGGGATGGGGAGGGAAAGGCAGGTCAGTCGAGGCAGGCCGGGGTAAAGCAGGCCTGGGTGAAGCAGGCCTTGGTGAAGCAGGACTAGGTGAAGCAGGCCGGGATGAAGCAGGCCTTGGTGAAGCAGGCCTGGGTGAAGCAGGCCTTGGTGAAGCAGGCCTTGGTGAAGCAGGACTACGTGAAGCAGGACTGGGTGAAGCAGGACTGGGTGAAGCAGGCCTAGGTGAAGCAGGACTGGGTGAAGCAGGACTGGGTGAAGCAGCACTAGGCGAAGCAGCACTGGGTGAAGCAGGCCTTGGTGAAGCAGGATTGGGTGAAGCAGGCCTTGGTGAAGCAGGCCTGGGTGAAGCAGGACTAGGTGAAGCAGGATTGGGTGAAGCAGGCCTGGGTGAAGCAGGACTAGGTGAAGCAGGCCTTGGTGAAGCAGGACTGGGTGAAGCAGGCATTTAGTGAAGCAGGACTGGGTGAAGCAGGCATTTAGTGAAGCAGGACTGGGTGAAGCAGGCCTATGTGAAGCAGGACTGGGTGAAGCAGGACTGGGTGAAACAGGCCTTGGTGAAGCAGGACTGGGTGAAGCAGGCCTTGGTGAAGCAGGCCTTGGTGAAGCAGGCCTTGGTGAAGCAGGACTGGGTGAAGCAGGACTGGGTGAAGCAGTACTGGGTGAAGCAGACCTTCATAGCAACCACCTGGATGATAGCATCCAGAGCAACCACCTGGATGATAGCATCCAGAGCAACCACCTGGATGATAGCATCCAGAGCAACCACCTGGATGATAACTCTTCATCCAACTATACGGCCAACAGGCCGCTTTCAGCAGTGGTAAAGTTGATAAGGGAACAAGAGTTAAATCTGGCGTCCGGGCAGCGTGAGAATAATAACAATAGCAGACACAGGCAGAGGTATGAAGAAGTGGAAGGAACAAGATGAAGAAGTAGACGGAATATACTCCGAGTATAGATTCAGAATTATATAGGAACCATCTATGCAAGTCGACTGAGGTTCATGAAGAGGGGACCAGAAGCTGGATCTCGACCTTCATACTTTGTTGATCAGGTTAGTAAGGGTTAAGAGACAAGAACAAGGGGCCATGAATCGACGCCTATAAACACAACTCGTTGAGTACACACATTATCAATCAACAGTAATTTCATTTCTTTTCCATACATCCTCACTCTATAACCTTCAAATTCACTATTTCCTCATCCTTATCTCACTTTAAATTATCCTCTCAATTTCCTATTCACACACTATCTCTTACTCTCCCTCCCACCCTTCCTCATTCCATTCTTCTACCTCTCGTGTGTATGGGACAGACCATCCTAAGAGATGGTAATTCCCAATGAATATCAACACTATCGCTGCTGGAACGAAGCCTCTGAAACTCCCGTAGCTGATAAACGCTTAATGGAATATTTAACAATATCCTCATTCCTCTACTTAAGTCTTCCAGTTGAGTCTGGCAAAATTTAACACTGCAAGAAACCCATCCTGGGTACGCCGGTAAGTTTTAAAATTACATCCCCGTACGAAAGTGAGAGTATGCCCGTGTTACCGTTCAGTTTCTGTGTTTTCTTTGTAAGGGTAAATTATATTGTTCTTAATAATAATAATAATAATAATAATAATAATAATAATAATAATAATAATAATAATAATAATAATAACAATGTTTTTATTTACTACAAGTACATATACAAGGTATACAGGCCTAGCTGACATCAGTGACATACTACTATATAGAAATTATTATTATTATAATGAGGAGCGCTAAACCCGTAGGATTATACAGCGTGTGGGGGGTCAATTCAAGGAATCGGAGCAAAGATCCAATTCCCCAGATCAACAGCCCCTCACCAGCGTCAGGGAACCACCCTTGAGGGGACTATATAGAAAGCTCCGTGTTATGCTGAGCATTTCGGGCAAATTAGGTCAGTGTTCCAGGATGCGACCCACACCAGTCCACTAACACCCAGTTACCCATTTTACTGATGGGTGAATATAGAACAGGTGTAAAGCAACACGCCCAATGTTTCTACCCTGGCTGGGAATCGAACCCAAACCCTCGCCGTGTGAAGTGAGAGCTTTAGCCACCAGGCCTCCAGAGCCCTTACAAGTTTAGTCCGTTGGAAATCACATTCCACTGTCCGCATGGCCGTATACGGGCATTGCCGGAAAGTACAGCATCACAAGTAGATTGTGGGAGGAGAGACTATGCCCCTGTCATTCCTAAACGAAATTTCTACTACTGGTTTGATGTAATGCTGAAATAGGCAGCTAGTAGTACCGTTTTGACGGTATACTGTAATAAGCAGCTAGTAGCTAATGGCAGTAGTCAGTCTGTTTAGACCCTGCATGCAGTGTGGTCACGCAGGTTCATGTGCTTGTCAATGGGATAACATATATGATTAGCAACTTCATTAAAGTCGTAATTAATGACTGTTAATGAAAAAACAGAAAGGCAGAATGGAAAATGAACAATGGTCCTGGTATTGGCAGGTCCAACACTTACTGATGAGCTATGAGGCTTTTAATAGGAACCATTCACAGGCAGCGTCTGCTGTGTCATTTTTAAGCCAGAGACCACCATCTGTGACCTAACTGTCCTCTCCCACAGCCCCAGTTCTGTGAGAAAGTCATTTATTACGGCTTAAATCGAGTGCATAGTCTCAATGCAAAAGTCACTGGGGCTGTGGGAAAGGACATTTGAGTCACAGATAGAGGCCTCTGATGCAGACAACACAACAGTGATGTCTGAGAAACTTTCCTTTTAGAAGATCCCAAGCTCAGGAGTAAAGCGTTGGAAGTGCTAATACCAGGACCATTGCTCAGTCCTTCCGTCCATCTTTCCGATATATATATATATATATATATATAATATATATATATATATATATATATATATATATATATATATATATATATATATGCACACACCATATATATACATGTATATATATATCGTGCCGAATATGTAAAACTGGTCAATTAGCAAGAACTCATTTAAAATTAAGTCCTTTCTAAAATTTTCTCTTATACGTTTAAAGATATATTTTTTTCATTAATGTTAATGTAAAAAATTTTAATTTTGCAGCAAAAGAATCTTAGAAAATTTACCTAACCTTATTATAACAAGAACGATTTTGAAGACTCTTAAGTTGCATTCACTTGTTAGACGAAGAATGAGGGGAGACCTGATCGAAGTGTATAAGTGGAAGATAGGTATTAATAAAGGGAATATTAATAAGGTCTTGAGGATATCTCTCCAAGAGAGAACCCGTAGTAATGGATTTAAATTAAATAAGTTTAGATTTAGAAAGGACATAGGAAAGTATTGGTTTGGAAATAGGGTAGTTGATGAGTGGAACAGTCTGCCTAGTTGGGTTATTGAGGCTGGGACTTTGGGTAGTTTCAAATTTAGGTTGGATAAGTACATGAGTGGGAGGGGTTGGATTTGAGTGGGACTTGCACGTCAGAGTTTATTTCTCGGGTAGCATTGAAAATTTGGTTGGGCAAATGTTCTGTTAGTGGGATGAATTGTAAAGGACTTGCCTAGTATGGGCCAACAGGCCTGCTGCAGTGTTCCTCCTTTCTTATGTTCTTATGTTCTTATAAAGGTGGCATATACAATACATGTTGTTACGTGTGTATCACCGATTATAAGGCGAAAATCTCATCCAGCTCCTCAGAGCTGGGGCGTGTGCCCAAAATACAGCAGGCATTACCCCATTGAACAGCCTCACCGAGCTGCTGGAACAGAAACCTAGCTGCCCTGGGATCCCTAGTTACCACGATGAGTCTTTTTCCCAGCTCCTTAAGGAATTTAGATGCATTCTTTCCCCATGAGCCAAGGGTCTCTGAGTCTATGGGAACAAACATATAATGATGGGCAAGTTCTCCATATTTTCTAGACATTTTGGACTCCCTGAAGCTGGCAGCTGCCCCTCTTTCCTCCCTGGTGTATTGGAGATAGGTATCAGCCAAGGTAGATGCACATGTATAGCCCCACACCACTTGCTTTCCGTCTGTCCAGGCTTGAAGGGTGATACCATCTGGATGCTTCTGGCTGCCATCAGATCTGCATAGCTAGTGTGGCTCCCTTACTGCTGGGCATCCAGCTGTTGTGAGGCTCCTCTTGATAGTGTTATTAACCTCCTCACGTCTTGTAATCTTTCCCTCGGATTTACGGCACACAAGACCATGGTACCCGAATCGGTCTGCTGCTTCACTGCCACAAATACACCTGTGTTCGGCGAGAATAGGGGCGGCAAGTCGAAGGGCAACACCAATGCAGATGGTCTGTGGGTCGAGGCGTGTACCAAGGCTGGAGTTGGGAACAGCCAACAGAAAGTCCCCTGCATGAGGGGCTCTCACTGCCAGGAGGTGGGCTCTATCCTTCCCTGACACACTCTGAAGCATTGTTGAGGCTATATTTTCCACTATTGGACCATCCTAGTACGATTGTTTGTAGTTGTTGGGGGGAGCAGGTCTGGTTTCAGAGCCCGCTTGATTATCCTAGATCATGGCTCCGTCAACGAACTTTTGATCCTGGACTCCATTCTTGTCCTTAAGATGTTCAGGGAGAATCCCTGCTACAAACCCTCTGGATGTAATGCATGAGGACAGAAAAGCAGGTAGCGCAATCTATGATGACTTGCGGACACCAGTGCCTCCTAGTCTGACTGGAAGTGCAGCTTGGTTCCACTGCCCGTCTTCTAGAGTAAAAATCTGCCTCAGGATACTGTCATAGTTGTGCAGTATGGGGTTATCATACGAAGGTGCACATCTTAGGAAATATGTCAACCTGGGCAGACTCAAGCACTTCGTGAGAAGGTACAAGGCATCGTGGGTGTCAAGATTGCCTATTCGTTGTTCCATTCTCCTTAACTCTTCCAATTTCTTCCTGAGAGTTGTGTCCATGGCATTGTTTCCCAGAGGTGCTGCTAGCAAGACACTGTTTGTGGGGGCAATGATTGCTGCTCCTGGTAGTTTTGATCTCACTGCATTTATCACTTGTTGACTGAGATGATTTCACATTTGGATGGATTCAGGATGAGACCCATTTCCTGTCCCCGTGTCATTACCTGTGTACCTGTGGACTAAGTATTGTTAGATCAAGACTGTTGGGTAGATTTCAGGATGTACATGTTTATAGAGGGGCCACGGATATATCAGACAACTTTTTAGTTGTAGTTACGATGAGAGTAAAAGGTAGATGGGATACAAGGAAAATAGTAGCAGCAAGAAAGAGAGAGGTGAAGGTTTATAAACTGTAAGTGGAGGCAGTTACGGTAAGATAAAAACAACTAGTGGAGGACAGATAGGCTAGTGTGAGTATAGGCAATGAGGTTGAAGATTTATGATGTAAGTATAAGAATGTAGTGTTAAAGTATTCAGCAGAAGTTTGTGGTTACAGGAAAGTGGGAGCGGAAGGGAAGAAGAGCGATTGGTGGAATGATGATGTAGAGCAGTACAACAGAAAAAGTTAGCATATGAGAGGCTTTTACAAAGTAAAAGTGATGCAAGGAGGGTGGAGTATATAGAGAGAAAAAGAGAGGTTAAGAGAGTGGTGAATCAATGTAAAAAGAGAGCAAATGACAAAGTGGGTGAGATGTTATCAACAAATTATGTTGAAAATAAGAAAAAGTTTTGGAGTGAGATTAATATGTTAAGGAAGCCTAGGGAACAAATGGATTTGATAGGTAAAAATAGGAGAGAAAAGTTAATAAATGGAGAGTTAGAGGTATCGGGAAGATGGAGGGAATATTTTGAGGTATTGTTAAATGATGATGACGACAGGGAAGCTGTGATTTCGTGTAAAAGGCAAGGAGGAATAATATCTTGTAGGAGTGAGGAAGAGCCAGTTGTGAGTGTAGGGAAGGTTCGTGAGGCAGTGGGTAGAATGAAAGCGGGTAAGGCAGCCGGGATTGATGGGATAAATGCAGAAATGCTAAAAGCAAGTGGGGATGTAGTTTTGGAGTGGTTTTTTATTTTTATTTAATAAATGTATGAAAGAGGGTAAGGCAAAGGGTACGAAATAAAGTGCAGATTATAAAGGAATAAGCCTGTTGAGCATACCCGGTAATGTGTATGGTAGAGTTATTATTGAAAGAATTAAGAGTAAGACAGAGAGTAGGAAAACAGATGAACAAGTAGGCTTTAGGAAAGGTAGGGGGTGTGTAGTCCAAGTGTTTACAGTGAAACATATAGGTGAACAGTAAAGAGTAAAGAGGGTAAAGAGATTTTTGTGGTATTTATGGATTTGGAAAAGGTGTATGATTGGGTGGAGAGGGAAGCAATGTGGCAGATGTTGCAAATGTATGGAATAGGAGATAGGTTACTGAAAGCAGTGAGGAGTTTTTATGAGGATAGTGAGGCTCAGGTTAGAGTATGTAGAAGAGAGGGAGACTGTCCCAGTAAAAGTAGGCCTTAGACAGGGATGTGTGACGTCACCATGGTTTTCAATATATTTATAGATGGGGTTGTAAGAGAAGTGAATGCTCTGGTGTTGGCAAGAAGTGTGGGGTTAAAAGATGGAGAATCAAACACAAAGTGGGAGTTGTCACAGTTGCTCTTTGCTGATGACACTGTGCTTTTGGGAGATTCTGAAGAGAAATTACAGAGAAATAGGAATGACTGTGTCAGCAGATGGGTCTATGAATGTTGAGGTGAATCATAGAACTGACGATGGGAAAAGGTGAGTGGTGCACTGAGGAGTCTGTGGAGACAAAGAACTTTGTCGATACAACAAGGAGAAGGCTGAAGGCAGTGGATGTTATGCTTTTTGACTGTGTAATGTAAATAAAAGTCCTTGCTCCTAAAAAGTAAGTGACCTCCCTGTCTAGGGGCATTTTTATTATTTAAAATAGAAAAAGAAACCGCTCTAGGGCCAGCTTGTACCTTCATACAAATTATGAAGCATAAATTTAAATGGTTAATGTATTACAAGGAAGGACACAAAAACTCACCTATACAAAAATATATATTAATATTAAAGTAACATATACAACCTACAATCTACTCTAGTAAACCAACATCACCACACTCCAGTTCACCTTTACCCAGTACTCACATTAGCTCACTAGCATACTGCTACTAGTGAGTCAAAATATAAAAACATTTATAAAGAGGGAGGCTCCATGACACCTTCCCCTTTCTGCCAGTCTGTCTATTAGCAGGCAAAAACACCATACAAGTACTCTTCTAAAACTTAAACAGGCCTCTGCACACTAGGGCCTTACAGGTAAACATGAGAGCACTTAAACCAATAAACTGACACACACTTCCCTCTCCTCTCCTGGCCACTCTGTCTGACCAGGAATAATACTCGACTGGTTTTAGAATATATCCCAGAGAATGACACACATGGAGCATTTTTCTTTTAAATATTACTGCATAATAGTGCAGATGTCATGTCTGAGGGCAATGTGCGTGGGGGAAGGGGTGAATATAATGCAGAGAATTCGTAGTTTGGAAATTAGGAGGAGGTGCAGGATTACCAAAACTCTTATCCCCAGGGCAGAGGAGGGGTTGAAGCTGCGAACCTTGGAACAAGGTTCGCAGTGCTATACCATTCTCACCACACTGGACCAATACCTTGGCATCTAGCACAATGCTAGACGTTGATCCAAGGCAGCCAGCTTTCAGGGAGAAGGCTTATAGCTTTTCATCTCATCCCCTGCATGCATAGACCAGAGATCAGTGTTTGTGCATATTTCGCCTGCTCTTGCGAATTCCTTGAATTGTTAAAATCTCTAGTTGGTCGATGCATGCAGGGGATGAGATGAAAAGCTGTAAGCCTCCCACCTGAAAGCTGACTGCCTTGGATCAAGCATTGTGCTAGGTGCCAAGTTATTGTCCAGTGTGGTGAGAATGGTATAGCACTGAGTACATTGTTCCAAGGTTCGTAGGTTCGAGTCTCCTTCGGCCAGAGATCAGTGTTTATATATATATATATATATATATATATATATTAATATATATATATATATATATAATATATAAAGAAGTAAATGCTAGGGGTGTTCGGGAGAGGGGTGGGATTAAATTATGGGGAATCAAATTCAAAATGGGAATTGACACAGTTACTTTTTGCTGATGATACTGTGCTTATGGGAGATTCTAAAGAAAAATTGCAGAGGTTAGTGGATGAGTTTGGGAATGTGTGTAAATGTAGAAAGTTGAAAGTGAACATAGAAAAGAGTAAGGTGATGAGGGTATCAAATGATTTAGATAAAGAAAAATTGGATATCAAATTGGGGAGGAGGAGTACGGAAGAAGTGAATGTTTTCAGATACTTGGGAGTTGACGTGTCGGCGGATGGATTTATGAAGGATGAGGTTAATCATAGAATTGATGAGGGAAGAAAGGTGAGTGGTGCATTGAGGTATATGTGAAGTCAAAAAACGTTATCTATGGAGGCAAAGAAGGGAATGTATGAAAGTATAGTAGTACCAACACTCTTATATGGGTGTGAAGCTTGGGTGGTAAATGCAGCAGCGAGGAGACGGTTGGAGGCAGTGGAGATGTCCTGTCTAAGGGCAATGTGTGGTGTAAATATTATGCAGAAAATTCGTAGTGTGGAAATTAGGAGAAGGTGTGGAGTTAATAAAAGTATTAGTCAGAGGGCTGAAGAGGGGTTGTTGAGGTGGTTTGGTCATTTAGAGAGAATGGATCAAAGTAGAATGACATGGAAAGCATATAAATCTATAGGGGAAGGAAGGCGAGGTAGGGGTCGTCCTCGAAAGGGTTGGAGAGAGGGGGTAAAGGAGGTTTTGTGGGCAAGGGGCTTGGACTTCCAGCAAGCGTGCGTGAGCGTGTTAGCAGTGAATGGATACGAATGGTACTTGGGACCTGACGATCTGTTGAAGTGTGAGCAGGGTAATATTTAGTGAAGGGATTCAGGGAAACCGGTTATTTTCATATAGTCGGACTTGAGTCCTGGAAATGGGAAGTACAATGCCTGCACTTTAAAGGAGGGGTTTGGGATATTAGCAGTTTGGAGGGATATGTTGTGTATCTTTATACGTATATGCTTCTAAGCTGTTGTATTCCGAGCACCTCTGCAAAAACAGTGATTATGTGTGAGTGTGGTGAAAGTGTTGAATGATGATGAAAGCATTTTCTTTTTGGGTATTTTCTTTCTTTTTAGGTCACCCTGCCTCGGTGGGAGACGGCCGACTTTGTGAATGTTCTGTCAATGTATTTTGTATTTTGTCTTTAAATAAAATATATATATATATATAATATAGGGGGTGGTAGGAGAAAATTCTCAAACAGCTTCAGGGAGAACCTTGAGTTTTCCCTGAAGCAAGTTTATTCTTTTCTCTGAGGATGAGGGTCCCTATGACAGTTCTTGAGGTGGTACCTCCTATATATTATATATATATATACATTTTATATATATATATATATATTTATATATATATATATATATATATTATATTATATTATATATATATATATATATATATATATTATTATGGTATGCGCATAGCATGTGTAGTGTATAGTGGTGTGTCGTTTATAGTGGGGGCTGTGCACAGAGCATTGTGGTGTATTGTGACTTGTCCTGGGAGCTAGTGAGTGCCCTACTCCGCCTCATCACACATCTTCCACTCCTCCCTTTCCTCCACCGCCCACCACAAGGACGGGAGACCCTTCTCCTTCCCCCACCACCACCATGAGCAACATGCAGTACGTGCCATGCGCCATTTTCCCTTCAGCCTTGGCTTACCACACAGTTTGAGGTATGGAACATGATGAAGTCAGCCAGCCACAAAGTTACGGAAACGGTGCACCTAACAATGAAAGAAGAGGCACATGTCAGGTGTATGGAGAGTTTCGAGCACGCAACAGGGATGGCCTATCCCATTCGTGCACACAATGGGTGTGCAGGATCGCATATGCCCCAGCAGAGAGCAGCCCACAGCCTCCACAGGCAGATGACAATTCCAATGGCAACCTCCTGACTTGCGATAACCTTCTGTTGGCATTCAAATCCACTGCTAGCTGTACCCTATCCCACATCCCTAAAGCGGCTCGCCCATATGCAGCAGGGAAATTCACAGACCTTCTTAAGCGGGTGAATGGAGGTTCCAGCAACTCAGAAGCCCGAGGTATCATCCAAGCATGGCGCAACCTACTCTTGTTCGGCAATGTCTGTTTTGCAGTTCCTGAGAGACGAGGCAAACTGCTAACCACGTCAGCTACCAAGGCAGTGCACAACTACCTCTGCCCCATCATCGCAGGAATCACAGAGGTAGACCCAAGAAAAGTCCTACTGAAAACGAGAAAATTTGCGCACAGGTTAGCAAAAAAATCGAGGAAGGTAACACAGTGGGAGCAATCAGAATAATTATAAGTGACGACACTGTAGCCCCCAAGGATGAGACCACAGCCCAAGCACTAAGAGACAAGCATCCAACCAGGGACACCATAGCCATCAACAACAACCCTGAGGAAGTCTATAAGGCGATCATGTCATTTCCAGGAGGATCTGCAGAAGGTTACACTGGAATTCGACCTCAGCACCTCAAAGAGATGGTAAATCCAGTACTCGGTGGCATCAATTCTTCTCACTGAGTTAACAACTTTCGTCAACAACTGCCTGGCTGGGCGAATCCCAGAAGAAATTAAACCTTTCTTTTTTGGAGCCTCACTATGTGCTTTGAATAAGAAGGATGGGGGAATCAGACCCATTGCTGTTGGTAACACTCTTCGCCATCTCGTTGCCAAAGCAACAGTAAGAAACATTCGCCTAGAAGCTGCCAGTTTACTCCAGCCACACCAACTGGGCTTTGGGGTCCCTCAAGGCAGTGAAGCCGCAGCTCATGCGGCAAGGGCCTACATCAGGGACCTACCAGAAGACAAGGCCATAGTCAAACTTGATTTTAGAAATGCTTTTAATATGGTGAAGCGAGATGCTGTCTTGCCAGCTGTTCAGGATCGGTTTCCCAGTCTTTTTCCCTACATTTCAGCCGGCTACAGCAAACCCTCAATTCTTTTGTGTGGAGAACATGAAATTCTCTCATCAGAGGGTGTTCAGCAGGGTGACCCACTAGCTCCACTTCTCTTCTGCTTGGCAGTAAGAGAACTAACTTCCAGCCTATGCAGCGAGCTCAACATCTGGTACCTGGATGATGGCACTCTGGCAGGTACTGAAGAGTCCCTGGTAGGGGACCTGCAACTGGTGAAAACACAGGGAGAAGTCTTGAGACTCATCCTCAATCCCACCAAGTGTGAAATCATCACAGCGAACCAGGAAATAATCAATGCTGTGCGAAGAATCCTCCCAGAAATCTCTACTGCCACTCCGTGCAACAGTACCCTGTTGGGAGCACTGCTGGGTCACCAGGCCATCGACACTGTCCTCAAGGACAAATTGAATGACCTGATGAGAATGGAGGAGAGAATAAGCGATCTTGATGCCCATGATGCTCTGTATCTCCTCACAAGGTGCCTTACTATGCCAAGACTCACTTCCTGAGGTGTGCACCCTCTTTTGACAACCCAACACTCGACGAATATGACGCACACTTGAGGTCAACCTTTAAGAAGGCACTGAACCTGTCACTAGAGGGTCAGCAATGGGATCAGGCAACCCCCCCAGTGCGACTGGGAGGTATAGGGGTGCACAAAGCAACGCATGTTGTTTTACCTGCTTTTCTGTCTTCGTGTTTGGCTTCCAGTGCATTAGTCAAGAAGATTGTTCCCGAATGCTTGAGAGACGTGGTAGGAGCTCGAGACCCCAGGTTTACTGAAGCAGCGATTTTGTGGGACACCCTTACAGATTCCTCCAGTAGACCAGCTCCTCCCAAAGAACACAAACAGTCCCACTGGGACAAACCGATCATGGAAAAAATCGCCAACACAATGCTCTCCAACGCCTCAGGAAAGGACAAAGCTCGTCTCCTGGCAGTGAAGGCACCACACTCAGGAGATTTCCTGTTAGCAGTTCCCAATTCCTCCTTGGGCACTCGACTAGACCCACAGGCCATTCGGATTGGTGTTGCTCTTCGCCTAGCCGCCCCATCCTCACCGAACATAGGTGTATTTGCTGCAGGGCAACAGCTGATCAATTCGGACTTCATGGTCTCGTGTGTCACACAGCAGACACGACATGAGGAGGTCAATGACATCATAAAGAGAAGCCCGTTGCCCAGCTCAATGGGAGCCCCAAGTGCAGAGGTCTGACGGAAGTCAAAAGCGTCCTGATGGAGCCACTATGCTACCTTGGAAGGATGGAAAGCAGATTGCCTGGGACTACACCTGTGCCGCCACATTGGCAGACACCTTCTTGCCATACTCCGTAGTGGAAGGGGGTGGAGCTGCCAGCCACAGGGAGATGCAGAAGATCCACAATTATGAAGACCTTCCTCCTTGCTATAACTTCATCCCAATAGGGTCGGAGACCCTTGGAGCATGGGACAAGTGTGCTCTAAAGTTCCTCAAAGAGCTGGGTGAAAAGCTCATCATAGAAACCAAGGACCACAGGGCGACCAGCTTCTTCTTTCAGAGACTCAGTGTAGCGATCCAGAGAGGAAATGCCTGCAGCATTCTGGGCACGCGGCCCACCGCCGGGGAGCTGGACGAAGTATTCGAGATGTGGCTCTGAGTTACCTAAGTTGTTTTACTTTCTATTGTATCTTTGTGAATGTTTTGTCAATGTATTTTGTCTTTAACTAAAATATATATTAAATATAAGGGGTGGTAGGAGAAAATTCTCAAACAGCTTCAGGGAGAACCTTGAGTTTTCCCTGAAGCAAGTTTATTATTTTCTCTGAGGATGAGGATCCCTAGGACAGTTCTAGAGGTGGTACCTCCCTATATTTTATATAAAAAAAAATTATATATGTAAATGCATCCACA
>NW_026510024.1:0-14267 GCF_026875155.1 Cherax quadricarinatus | reverse complement strand
AAGTGGGGAAGTTGTGATTTTTTTGTATAGGGCAAGGAGGATAACATCTTGTAGGAGGAGGAAGACCCCGTTGTGGTGTGGGGGAAGTTGTGAGGCAGTAAGTAAAATAAAAGGGGGGGTTAAGGCAGCGGGGATTGATGGGATAAAGATAGAATGTTAAAAGCAGGTGGGGATATATTTTTTGGGGGGTTTGGTGCTTTATTTAATAAATGTATGGAAGGGTAAGGTCCCTAGGGATTGGCAGAGAGTATGCATATTTCCCTTTGTATAAAGGCAAAGGGGACAAAAAGAGTGAAAATTATAAGGGGATAATTTAAAGTTACTGGAAAAAGTGTATGGTAGATTATTATTGAAAGAATTAAGAGTAAGACGGAGAATGGATAGCAGATGAAAGGAGGCTTTGGGAAAGGTAGGGGGTGTGTGGACCAGGTGTTTACGTGAAACTTTAAAGGGTGAACTTTTAGATAAGGCCAAGAGGTTTTTGTGCATTTATGGATTTGGAAAAGGCGTAGGGGGACGGGGGTTTGAAAGGGGGAAATGTGGCAGTGTTGCAGGTGTATGGTATAGGATTTTGGTTACTGAAAGCAGTGAAGAGTTTTTACGAGGATGTGGGGTCAAGAGAGTATGTGGAAAAGAGGGAGATTATTTCCCAGTAAAAGTAGGCCTTAGACAAGGTTGTGTAAAGTCATGTGGTTAATATATTTATAGATGGGGTTGAGAGAAGTAAATGCGAGACCCTTTGGGCAGGAGGGTAGTTAAAAGATAAAAAATCAACATAAAGGGGGGAGTTGTCACAGTTGCTCTTTGCGATGCAGTGCTCTTGGGAGATTCTGAGAGAAGTTGCAGGGGTTTGGTGGATGAATTGGTTAGGGTGTGCAAAAGAAGAAAATTAAAAGAAAATACAGGAAAGAGTAAGGTTATGAGGTAAAAAAAAGATTAGGTGATGAAGATTGGATATCGTTTGGAGGGAGAGAGTATGGAGGAGGTGAAGTTTCAGATTTTGGGAGTGGACGTGTCAGGGATGGGTCTTAAAAGATAGGTGAATATAAAATTGTTGGGGGGAAAAAAAGGAGTGTGCACTTAGGATTTTGTGGAGAAAAAAAGAACTTTTCCTTGGAGGCAAAAGTCGGGGGTCCTCCCCAAAAAAGTTAACGACCTGTCCTCAGGGAATGAAGAATCATTTAGCACGGGTCGTGACCCCCTTCCTTTGTAATAATTTCCTTTGTTTTCCCCTGGTTCCCCACCACGGGAATTTATACTCAAAAAATTTAAAACCCGTCTCCATAGGTCCCCAAGGTACTGAAAGAGCTTATTTGAGTTTTGTTATCACTTATAAAAATTTAAAATATTTTCGATAAAAATTTTTTGGGATTTGAAAACCTATGATTTTTTTTTTGGAAAGGGCATTACTAAAAAACCCGAGAACCACTGTTTCTATTTGATAAAGGTACGTGTGGCTGTCGTTTTGGGTTTTTTTTCAATGGCTTTTATTTAATATTATTTGCATCTGTGTTTCTTCAATCTATATTTTTAATAAGTGAAATTTAAGATTTATAACATCAATCAAAACTCCGTTTCAGGTGCAATAGTTTAGTTTTGAAGTATGTCACGGTCACGAGGCAGCTATAGCAATGGATTTATTATGTTGGTAGAATTACCTACAATATGTTAGGTAAAAAGGACACAAGTGCAATTAATGTGACTTTTTGTGTTTAAATTTGTGTATTCACTTTTCGGTGAATATTTCACGGGCAAAGGTTGACTCTTGTGATGCTTATTTAATTTTTTGTGCTTTCTTTAGTGCTGTTTAATTTTGTTGCTTTTCCGGGAAATTGAGTACTTTTTCCAAGAGTAAAGATTGGGGAAGTTATTTTAATTGATTTCCCGGCAGGAAAAAAAAAAAACCCAAATACAAGGGAAGGGTGCATTTCCTTAAAAGAGGCACCCAAGCAAAAGGGAAAACCCTAGAAAAGGGGTTTCCAGGGAAGAAAATTTAAAAGCTGCCTGCATGTGTGAAATAAAATGCCTCAAGGGAATGCATGAAGACGATTGGAAGGAAATCAGCCCCTAGTACTAAGTTTCCTCATTTTTATGAACGATTTTTCGGAGGGTTTGTTAAATAAAAATAAAAAATTTTAAAATTAATAATAATAATAATAATAAAAATAATATCTTTATTTACTACAAGTACATGTACAAGGTATACAGTCCTAGGTGCATCAATGACATACTACTATATAGAAAGCCCTTGTTATGCTCCGCATTTGGGCCCAAATTAGGTCATTTTTGTCCCGGATGCGACCCCCCACAGTCGACAAACACCCGGTCCCCATTTTATGTGGGGAAATCGACAAAAGGTGGAAAGAAACACGTCCAATGTTTTACTTGGCGGGGAATATAACCCGGCCCCATTGTACTAGGCTTACAGGTACTTATTAAAGGCTTATCTTATTGGAGGGCCCTTCGATGTCTGTGTTAGAGATCACCTTTAAAAGATGCTTAAAATATCCATAAATTTAAAAAAAGGGGAAAAAACTTTCAACGTTAAAGAAGTCTTTCTCAAGGCTTCAACATCCAAGCTGTGGCCGTAGAAAGCGGACATTGATTTATTGCTAAAGTCCTCAGCCCTACGCATTTAAGTTCGCTGTTTTTTTCTGTTCATACCAAAGATCTTAAAGAATTATAGAACAAATTTTAAAAAGTCTTCTGGAAAGGGAAAACCTTTTTTAGGAATTCCACAGAAGCGTTTTTAGGTCTCCCACAAAACAAAGTTACGATGGGCACCCGGTTTTTTTTCTAATAGGGATGCCCCCCTCCTACCTGGAGGGGCCCCAACCTGCCTGAAGGGTGCCCCATACCTGGAGGGTTCCCCTACCTCCCTAAAGGGTTCTCCTACCTACCTGGGGGTTTCCTCCCTAAATGGGGGGTTTCCCCTCCCTAAATGGGGGTTCTACCTAAATGGAGGGTTCTCCCTTTAAAGAAGGGGTTCTCCTCCCTCCCTGGAGGGGACGCCTACAAGGAGGGAGCCCCTAACCCCCCGGGGGGGGGTGCTCCAACTTACCTGGAGGGTGCTCCAAACCTCCCGCAGGGTGCCCCAACCCTACTGGAGGGTGCTCCAACCTGCCTAGAGGGTGTTTCAAATCCCCTGGGGGGTTTTCCCCAACCTACCTGGGGGGTGATCCAATCCCGGGGGTGCTCCTCCCTAGCTTGGGGGTTTTTGTAGAGGAGGGAGACTATTTCCCCGGAAAAAAGTGGGTTTAGAAGGGATGTTAATGCACCAGGGTTTTTTAAATTATTTATAGATGGGTTGTAAAAGAATTAATTGGTGGGGTGTTGGTGAGGGGGTGGGATTAAATTATGGGAAATCAAATACAAAAATGGGATTTGACACAGTTACTTTTAGCTGTTGTCTGTGGTATGGGGATTCTAAAAAAAAAGTTAAAAAGGTTGGGAGGGGTATGAAAAAAGGTAAAAAGTTGAAAGTGAAAATTAAGAAAAAGTGATGGGGTATCAAACGATTTAAAAAAAATTAGAATCACTTTGAGAGGGGAGTATTTGAAGAAGTAATGTGAGTTGACTTGTCAGCGGATGGTTTATGAAGGATGACGTTATCCAGGGAAGTGAAGGAAAAAAAGGGTGGTGTTTCTTTGGGGTATCTGTGGAGACAAGAAAAAAGTTATCATGGGGGAAAAGAAGGAATGTACCAAAGAATAGTGGTACCAATTTCTTATATGGTTTGGGGAAGTTTGGGGCGCAAACGGTGCGGCAAAGAGGGTCTGGAGGCAGTGCAGATGTTTTTCCCAAAGGGTGTGGTGAAATTTTTAAAACAGGAATTCGGAGGTGTAAAATTAGGAGGTGTGGAGTTACTAAAAGTATTATTCGAGGGGATGAAGAAGGGTTATTGAGGGGGGTTTGGTCTTTTTTAGAAAGAATAGACCCAAAGTAGAAAAACTTGGAGAGGTATAAATTGGGGGGAAGGGAAGGTGGGGGGGGGTGTCCTCGAAGGGGGCGGGAGGGGGAAAAGGAGGTTTTTTTGGCGAGGGGCTTGGACTTCCCGCAAAGTGTGAGCGTGTTAGATGGAGTGTGGGGGCAATGATTTTTGGGGGGCCTAACGAGCTTTTGGAGTGTGAGCGGGGTAATATTTTGTGAAGGGATTCACGGAAACGGTTATTTTTATGTGTCGGACTTGAGTCTGGAAAGGGGAAAGAAATGCCGATTTTAAAGGGGGGTTTTGGGGGTTTGCAGTTTGGGGGCATCTAAACTGTCGTATCGGGCACCTTGCAAACACAGGTTTATGTATGAGTGAGATAAAAGTTTAAATAATGATAAAAAATATTTTCTTTTTTGGGATTTTTTTCTTTTGGGTCCCTCCCTCGGTGGGAGGACGAATGTTGAAAAAAAAATTAAGTGTTGTGTGTTATTTATTCTGTTATTGGTGTATTGTTTTAAAAAACGGGAAAATACGATTTCTTTTGTTTTAGGCTACCATACTGGAAGTACAAATACTCTTACTTTTTTTTTTTTTTTATTATTTTTTCCAAGTAAACTGTAATCAATTGGCGAAAAAATTTATTTATAGTTTAGAAGACAATGTGTGTTCCCTAGGGAAAATGACGTCGTAGTATTTTTTAGATTTATCTCTATTTAGAATGAAAGAAATAACCATTGGTGCTAATATGTTCAGGGAGGCCCATTCAAATCCATGGACAAAAACCCCTCAAATTTCCTCAGCACTGTGAAAAAACCTCCAGATGGATCAAAAAATTGGCCCGAACTCGCATGAAAAAGTACATGATCTTGTTAAAGTAAGGCATCAGCGGCCCTTTTCCGCTCCAGGGATATTACCCTTTCCCAAAAACTCCCTTTCCCTCCTTTTCCCCCCCCAAAATATTTTCTTCGTACACCGAAAGCTTCGCCTTGAACCCAAACTGATGCCTTAAGGCAGTGGTTCCCAAATTTTTTTCAGCTTGTTCCAATTTAACTGCCACAAAAAAGCATGTTACCCCTTTACAAAAGTTGTTATTATTGATATTATGGTTTTAAAGTGAACGATAAGCCCGCATACTCTGTAATCCTACCAAAACCTTTTAAAAAACGTAAGAACCACACATCATTATATATAAAATTAAAAAATGCTACAAATTCACAGTAACAGGGGGAAAATATAACATTACTGCACAGGGCAGTTCCATACATACCAGCTTATGTCTCCCTGGGCTGAGCTCACAGAAAACTGACAGTGTGAAATAAGGCAGCCCCAAAGGAAGTGGTGGGCGCGTACTGGACAGGCGTTGGGCTACTGAGTGACTTTTGCCCTGAAGATACTTGTCAAAATAATTTTGGGTTTCCAACTTAGTATATATTTCTTCTTTTCTAATCTGTACATTAGTTTTTGATGTTTATTGTTATTTGGTTTAACTTTATTACTTACTTTTAATAGGTTTTCTTTCAACTTTAATTTTTAAGACAAAGTTAACAATAATCCTCATACCGGGTACCGCATGTTTTCTTGATTTTCAGATTTTAACTTTTTTTTGTCACCCCCCCATTACCCCCCAAAAATGGTTAATTACCCCCGGGGGAAATTTTTCCCCCCGTTTGGGAACCACTGCCTTAAGGTGTATTTATAATTAGTATACAGCACATCTTCACAAATTATATTCGTTGTGGTTCTGTTCACCAGTCCCCTGGTGCAGTGTTAGTGCTCTGTTGCCTCAGCGTGATGGCTTTCATAAAGAAATTGGAGCTCCCCTCAATAACTGGGCCTCTCCCTTTTAAAAAGAAATATTTGCCCTACTCCTTGCACTGAAATGTGTCCATGTATTAAGGGTTTACACTTTAATTGTAATGATTCTCTGTCATCCTAAATGATCTCAATCATTTATTATAAATTGTGGTATGCTTGTGTCAGAAGCCCGACACAGGTATGGTAGGATTGTGGACAGTGGGAGCAGAGTGCACATGCTGTGGATTCATTCACATTGGTCTTCAGATGTAGATATTTCGAGAATGGCTAAGCTGTAGCTTACAAAAAGTGGGAGATTAAAAAATTTGGCCCCGCCAGTTAGCGTTGAGAAAAATAATACGAAAAGAACTTCAACGAATTTTTCTGACTTAAAACTTGGGAGATTGACACAAATTTGTCCATCTATATATTTATCAAGGAGGAGCCATGTCTATGGTCATCCCAAAAAAAAAGAGACTCTTTGGGTGTAATCCGCCCCGGGTTTCCCGGGTGGGTTACAAGTATCTTTTGGAGGTTAAATCCCCCCACCAGATGTAGACCCAAAAGAAATTTCCCCCCTGCGTCATTATGTACTGGAGTGTGATTAAATTAAGTTCAAAATATGTCAAAATATTTTATTCCAGTGGGAATTTCAGTCATTCTGGAAAAAAAACTCTGATATGCACTCTGTAAAATAAAGCATTCCACGTGTGTGTGTGTTGTGTGTGTGTGTGTTTTGTGTGTGTGTGTGTTTGTGTGCTTGTTTGGGTGTATTTGTGTACTCTACATGCATGAGTGCGTGCGCTCGTGTATGTACGCCGTGTGTGTGTGTGTGTGAAAATCACCTATTTGTGTGTGTGGTGTGTGTGTGTGTGTTGTGTGTGTGTGTTGTGTGTGTGTGTGTGTGTGTGTTGTCCCCAACAATTAATATTTTCACTGAAAATCATTACAATGTGACGGGTTGGATGTGTGAATTGCTCATAAATTTATATTTGTTCATGACTGTAAAAAAAGTATAAACAAAGTAAATTTACTTACATGATTCATTACTTTTTTATTTTGAATTTTAACCCTTTTTCCCTTTTTCAGCTGTCAGAACTTTGGGGCCCGTCCCCGGACCCTTTTTGTACCCCTTTTGACTCCCAGCCCCCGGTGGGAATGAGGAATGGGGTAGTGAAATGGGCGGGTGCTATCGTAGCTTTTCGCGTTTCTCTTAAATTAACATTCTTCTGTGACATATGTTTTCTAGCGTGTTTTATGTCAGTTTCTAAAAAGATCGCAAACAATACTGGAATTTTAATTCGTTATGCAACGTTTAACGTAGATGTTCCTAAATTTAAAACTCAGTTTAAACGCAAAAAACGAGATTAAAAAATGTGAAAGGAACAAGCAGCAGCGTGCGACGAACTGTTTTATCCTCAGACTAACAGTTCTGTATTTTTTCTACCAAAAATTGTTTAATTTTTACCTGTCTTGCTTATATATTTTCATGCTTTCATATTTTTTAAAAATATTTAATTTGTGAGTATAAAATTGTATAATTTTTTACAAAAATTTTTGAAATTGTTTATTAAAATTTTGGCTTTTTTATGAGAACCATCACCCACTAAAATCTCCGTTTTTGAAGCAAAAAAATCACCATAGAAATTTTGGGGGGGGGAGCTTTACCCATAAAATTTGGGTGAAGCGTGTTGGTGAAATTGTTGTTCCCTCAATGAATTTTCCCCCACGGGAAAATTGTGGGCAGTTTCAGAACAAAAGTACCATTTTGGAACGACACAAAAGTTTATTATGGAACGTGTGTTAGTTGATTTTTCCATTTTTAAAGTAGTAAAAAAAGGTTTTGTTGCATTTGAAAAAAATTTTCCCCAACTTAATCATGTGCCTCGTGAACCCAGGAAAAGTCACTGTTCCCTGATTAACCCCAAAAATTATGTACCTCAGGTTTCCGCCATTTGGTTGGGAACTTTTAAAAGTGTTTAATAAAGGGTGCTCAAAAGTGTTTAAAAAAAATTGTTCAGATTCTTTAAAAACAGTGTTAGAGTGTTTAAATAACGGTTCGGAGTGTTAAAAAGTGTTCAGAGGTCTAAAAAAACAGTGGTCAAAGTGTTTAAAAACCAGGTTGTTTAAGTTAGTTTAAATGTTTATTATGCACCCATACCCATCCTGTGGGCGGTAGTCAAAAAATTACAGGGGGTACAGATTGGGCCCGGGATTTGGGCCCAAAGTTTTTATAGTGAGAAAGTTACAGAGGTGTTTAACTCACATTACAAAAGGGAATGAACTCACAATTTTCAAAGGTAATGAACTCAGGTAGGTCGGGTCCCCAATCATGACAAGCAAAAATATTTAGAGTTTTCGAGGTATGCAATGGGTCCAGGGAAAAGGGCCCCCCAAATTTTGATGTGAATAGGTTACAAAAGGGAAGAAATCACAAGTTACAAAAGGTAATGAATCCCGTAAGAATGGTTTCTTTCGTTTATACATGGCTACAAACATGAGCAATTCACATTCCACCCGGTCACAACTTAAAGAGTTATTGGGGAAAATTGATTGTTGAGTCACACACACACACACACACCACCACACCACACACACACACACACACAACCCCCCAAACACACCCCAAAACACAAACAAACACAAAAACCCAACACACACACACACACACACAAGGGGGGAGGGGCTGAGTATCGACCCCTGCAACCACAATTGGTGGTACACACGCACACAGGGGCTTGGACTCGACCCTGCAATCAACTTGGTGGGGGGTAACACAACACACAAACCACAAACACACACACAAACACAAAAACACACAAACCACACACACACACACACACACACACACACCGTGGTAAGTTTATTTACAGCTAGCAAAGTCGGGGATTTCTCCAGAATGGTCTGTTAAAAACCCTGTGGATAAAATCTTTGCCTTTTCTTGCATTTTGAGTGAGTTGTCTCTAAATTAATTAATTTCTCGCACCAGTACTAATGACGCAGGGTGTGACAAAGTCCATTGGCAAAGTTTCTTTTTTTGGTTACATTTGGTGGGTTGTGATTTAAACCCGTAGCACTTGTAACCCAGCCGGAGCCGGGGGGTAGTTACATCCAAGAGTTGCTTATTTTGTTGGATGCACCCTAGAATGTGGCTCCTCCCGATGATAGAAAGATGTAGATGGCTGATGGGTCAATCTCCCTGGTTTAAGTCAATAAAATTCTTTGAAGTTCTTTTCGTATTATTGTTCTCAAACTACTACCTGAAAGCCAAGATTGTATTCTCACTCCTCATGAAGCTTAGCATTTATCAGTTATATCATGCATCTGAAGACCAATGTGAGATGGAATCACAGCTTGTGCACTCTGACTCACTGTCCACAATCTTACCATACCGGTGTCTGGCTTCTGAACAAATGGCCCCCATTGCCACATTTTATGCTTAATAAGTTGGAGAGCATTTATGGATGACAGAGAAATTCTGTAAAATTACAATTAAACGTCAATCTTAGATACATATATGCTCAGTGCACGGAGGTAGGGAAAACTGTTCTGTCGAAGGGTACGAGGCCCAATTATTGATGCGTGCTCCAATTTCTTTATGAGAGCCATTCAATCTGTACGACAACAGCCAGCACTACAGCTGCACCCAGTGATGGGTGAACAGAACACATCAACGTAAATAATTTGCGGAGTGTGTGCTCGTGTGACTAAGTTATCAATACAGCTTAAGGCATTCATGTATTTTGGGGGATTGGAATCATGTATCTGATTTATGCGGAGGTCAAGTTCCAGTTTTTCAATCCATCTGAGGAGTGTTCAGCAAGTGCTGAGGAAAGTTTGGACGGCTTCTGTGCAGGGGTTTGATTGGGCCCTTGCCTGAGCCATAGTAACCCCATTAGGATATTTCTTCAGTAACACGATCTTGATGCTTGGAATATCATGTTCCTTTTTGTATTTAAAATTTTGGCAGTACGAGGGCATCCTTTAATGATCCTCATTGCTTTGTTCTGCAGTTTTTCCAGCTCAATGCTTCCAGTCAGACACAGTGCAAGTAGTGCGCAGCATAATCAACCATGATTAATATTAAAGCAAGATCCTCATTTTCACAATTTGAACATTATGCACAAACTGGGGTGTTACCCTGCCACAACTCTAAGTGCTCTCAGTCTTTCTTTGTATTGGCGACAAGTCTCGTTACGACAGGTTCCAAGTAGTGGAATCCAACCAGCCTAGATATACAACCCCAGGTCCTGACACGACGCTAGTTCATGATTAAAATGTTCTGGTGCTGTTGGGGAATTCGGTGGTGTGAATTCATTATATCATCAGGCAAAACTAATCATATAATGATGGGCTGGACTAAGCATAGCATAACGGCATTAATCAGAATCTATAATAGTGTGGACTGGAGGAACCTCCCTGTGGGGTTCCTAAATTCAAAGTCTTTTGGTTTACCATTTATGTCCTGAAACAACAAGGACGACTTTCTGTTGGTTCAGGTAGCATTTAATCCGCGGAGGAAGCCATCCTCCAACATCATTCCGCTCAAGTTCATAATGATTACATGTCGGTTTTGGCTATCATCAAAAGCGGATTTAAGTCAAGGGAAGGAGTATATGAGATGTCAGTGTGCAGGGTGAGAAAGGTGGCTATGCAATGTGCACACTCCTTCCTTGCATGAAAACCATCGCAACCGGGGAGACAAGATTGTTTTGATTCTGTACATGAGACGATTAAGAAATCACTTCTCACAAATGTTTTACACAAGCGGGTAGTAAGAGATATTGGGCGAAATGCATTTTGTTGATTGGGGCTTAGGAATTGGAATGATGAGGTTGTTGGTCCAGATTGATGGAAGCTCCCCAGGTTACATAGTCATGTTATTATTCAAGTAATGGATTACCTTGCGTATCGACACAGCAATCGGGAGTATGTGTACGTATAACCATCCTCACCAGGCTCGACGTGGAGTTGCCTTAGTTAGTGTCTGCATCAAGTTTATAATTAGTGAAGGAATGTTGCAGTCAACTTCCTTGCTGAGCATAAGGCAAACAAGTCTCTCCCTTGCTTTCATATTTGTCAATTAATTTTGCCTGTGTTGTACTGGGAAGAGTGTCATCGCTAGATGTAGCATCCCAAGCACTAACTCATTCGCCCTATGTAAGGGATGAAGGTGCGCGATTTGGCCCGTTCTGTTACCCTTAATTTATTTATGTCCTCCATGCCCGGCTAAAGTGGGGTGTGGTGCATTAAGGACCATTGACAAATTGTTCCCAGTCTGTTTTGCCGCAGCTCTGTCATACCGCTCTCTGGCAGCGCAGGGCAGTTGGAAGAGGTCAGCATTTCAGGGGTACGTGTTGTCTATAGGCTAGGCTAGGCTACGAGCAGTTACGTTTCTGATGTACGATGTTAGAATCATGGTTAATAAGTATGGTTTTTATAGAGGTATGATTATTATTGAAGTTTGTTGGGTTTAGAGTACCAAGTGTTTCAGTGGCGCTCTAAGTTAGTCTGAACTTTACTGTCAAAGGTCATTTGTTAAAGTCTTACAGAGGAACACTCATAGGGAATTTAAGTCAGTTACATGTGCAGCAAGTCACGATGCTGATCTGTGGAAAACATTAATTCGTTTCCGTTTGAATTATCTTACCAGAAGGATAGTATTACCAATATCTAGTGAGGTTTCTAGGGAAATGATCAAACGCTATATAGGTTACAATGAAGACTCACAGCTGGCAGAGTAATGTTGAAGCAAGATAAGATCAAGGACGCCTCCAAAGATTGTGTGGTTCGAGGTCACCTTACATTTTGCACATTATCATGACTGTTTTAAGAGTGACTACAGTTGATTACCATTACGATTTACCAAACTGTGAGTTTCCATGAATCTGTGTCTCCTGCATTAATTAATAAAAAAAAAAAAGTCGCCAATATAGAGTAGCTTCAGACTGAGCACTAGTGGGAGCTCCAGTAATTAAACTTATCAGCAGGGCATACTAGTTAAATATGTTGAGAGCAGAGTTCCTATATAATTCCTAACACGTGGTACTGTAGCCCCTCTGTTTTCTTATGTACAAGAAAGGTTGATGGCGGAAGTGATTTTTTAATACATAGAACACTAGAATTGTAGATTTGAGGTTATATGCAACAATTGATGGCATTTTAGGGATTGGAATTTTTCAGGGACTCTGGCACTCTTGTAGACACACAAGACTCAATGGGTTTCATGTGGTTACTTTATGGTGAAGGTCAGGAAGTTCTTTTTCTAAGTGATGCAATACTTCCCAGCTTAATATTAGTAAGTTTATACAGAGTTTTGATCCATTTTATAGTAGTCCTGAGATCTTGCTGAGGTTTCTCAGCATATTGAAAAAAAAAATCATGTAAATAGCAGATGTTATACATTGTCAGCAGTGTTTCCCTGGTGCTTGAGTTTGTTAAGTTGGCACTTCAGGTGTCAGGCCTCGTGGGGTCTTTGTTTACTCAGAACACGACGCTGGTCATGTGTGAATGTATGATAGCGTTGGCACCACCACTCACATTTCCCTCCTCCACTAACATTAGAAGTATCATATAACTCATCCCAACACCACTAAACATTGTGTCATTTATTTATCTACTGTATTGTATTCGCATTATGTCTAGGTGGTTAACCTTCATCACACTCTTCACCACCATTATATTACGGTCATCACTATCACTAACATCTTGTACACCATTGCCCTTCATTATGTATGTTAACTGTAGTTATCAACACAAGTTTATATTCGTATAACTGTAATTATGAACACCACCACCACCTTGTTCAGCAGCCTTACACTTGTTTCACAAATTGTGGGCAACTTGTTATTTCGTACACTCTACACTTCTTCTCGTTGAGTTGCTCAAGTTGCTGTTTCAGGATAAAGTGTGTGTTTCCAGTACCCTTATGCGCGACAATCTCAGGTTGTATACACAGGAGCAAGGACTTGTACATCGGGAGACGTGAAGTCCCGGTCAGCTGAGCTCTTTGGACTGACTGTCAGCTGGACTCAGCTAGGCTGGTATGACAGCCGACGTGATGGAGGTCTGGTTGAATCGTGCTCCCACAGGTGAGGTGCTCAACCCCTTGTCTGGGGGACTCATAATGGGGGTACAGGGTGAGGTGCGGTTGGCTGCGTTGATTGGCAGCCCTCAACACTGCAGTCAGTTTGAATGCTGTAATACTCTGGGTCTTACAATTGTTACATTATTTTGCAACCAGTCTGGGAGTTGTGTTTGATAATATCATAACACCGTTCAGAAGGAGGAGCGTTGGCACACATTCACGCCAGTGTGATTAGCTTGCGGCTTTCCTGGCAATGTGGCCCCAGCGTTGGACAAATATAACATAGGCCGTTGAGGTGGTCTGTACAATGCAAGGTAATAGCGTCTGTTGAAGTGCTCACGGGAGTGAATATGCGTGGCAGAGTCCCTGGCCAGTACACTCAATGCTTTTGGAAGCAACGAAGGCTGAACTTGTCTGACACCAGATATTGGAGGATTCAAGTGCTTGTTGACGTTGTAGATGACATTAAGCACTTTAGGTGCCTTGGTGGGGCAGCTCGGAGTTTGATTTTGGATTTTCGTGAGTGAGATGTTTGTCTATAAATGCTTAATCTTAGGCACAAAACGTAGTTATCCTCATCGTGGAGAAACTTGATCGTTTTCTCATGATTGTCTACACTAGCTTCGAAAAACCAGTTACACTTGGTCTCTTGATCAGTGTTGTTAGGGAAATCTAACCTGACAGCTTTGGGAGGGTGTGCGCCCACTGTATTGCTTGCAGCAAGCTTTCTCTGGAAGCCTCCTTCCTTTTTCCGAGCCTGTTTACTAAAATATGTTTCAAATCTGCCTTCACCATCATCTACGTCAACACCATCAGCTATACTCATAGCTGACAGGAGTTTCACACTGGCGATGGGTTAAAGGATACCGGTGAATAGAAGGGACAAGGAAGGGATATTCACCTCGCTAGACACAGGCAATATGGGTGTAGTGGCCTGCGGGTCGCAGTGATATTTTCAAGGTCATTCACCTGGCCACAGTCATCTCGAGAGTTACCAACACTGCACTACTCGTTAATTATTCCAAACCCGCAGCACTTAACACAGCTAGCACACGTGAATTGGATTGACAGACAAATTTTCACTCTGTGGACAAACAAATCAGCACAAACTTACTATGTTTATAGATGAACCTCTGGCATGTTACAGTTAAAAGCCGTCTCCAAAGGAGTTACCAGGTACTGCAATGCTCGTTAAATTGTTCTTAACCACTCTTGTTTTGTTCCAACTATGCAGCATTCCTCCCAGAAACACTCAGTGCATAGAAGAATAACAGGTACATCTTCCTCAGTTAGAGATATAACACATTTTGTACAAGTGGCACAGTCGATTCATCTGGCAGGCCTCAGTCAGGTCTGGATCACCAACTCACGCAGGATGGGGATTCGTCCGTATTTTTTAGGTAGAGAGGGGATAGCGTGCGGAACTAGTATTTTGGTACCGCGGAGCACAAAAAG